>VDFB02220606.1:0-13867 GCA_007258455.2 Sequoia sempervirens | reverse complement strand
TTTGTATGTTGCTTGAAAAGCCTGCTTTTGATTTTGCGGACATTCTTGATGGATACCTTTCCCTTTTTTATTTTGCCCCACAGTTTCTTTGACTGATGGAGTTTGATAGGGATGATCTTTCTTTGTATTCTTTAGTATCCATTTGTATTTGATTTGTCCATTATACTTCTCTGCTTCTTTTGCTTTGATAATGTTCTTCATACTTTGATTCAAATTTTTCCTTCGAAGTTGGTCCCAATTCATGGATGGGGTGATGGGTGGATGAAGAATCGTGATGTGGTTGGTTGTAGTATTGACACTAGCTTCATCATAAGGACTCTTCATGCTCCCTATGTTGACGTTTGCTTGAAACGAAGTTGCCCCCAGTATGGTGATAGTATCACCTTTATTCATTGATTTTGCTTGTTCGAAGAGCTCTTGTTCAAAATGCATTCTCTGATCAATGATCACTGTAGACGACATTATTTCCATTTGTTGCTCTGCTATCTCTGAATGTTCTATCTGACTTGTTTCCTTGGGCGGATAATGATGGATATCTTTATTCATGATGTCCTCAATCTGAGTTTGGGACATATTTGATCCTGATGTTGACAACTTTGTTTGATTGTAGGAGTTAAGAATCTGCTCTTTTTGTGTAACAAAATCTTGTTCTAGATGAAGATCATCTACGTGCCCATCTGTAGAAAGCATCGCATGGGTAGATGGAGGAGTATGTGCTACATGGATATGATCATCTTGCATGGATAAGAGAGTGTTCATTAGATTATTGTAGTATCTTGAAGATACAAATTCTTGATCTTGATTAATTTCGGAGTTGCTTTTAACATGCTTTGGATCAAGTTCTTGACATGGGGCAGCTTCAAAGGATGGATTTCTTACAAAGGACTTTTGGATGTCGACCTTAGGCATGGTCAAGTTCAAGGTTCCTTCAGCATCTGTAACCATGAGGTCAAAGGGGATCAACATGTTTCGAAAATGACCATTGCTAGACCTTAGTGAAAGATTTTGATCTTGCTTTGGAATAACTTCTTGAGATATGTCCTCTAACTCATAAGGCGATGTAGAGACATTTTCAATATGATCATTGGTCAACGGATCATGCATTATGTCAATTGGATCAAATAGTCCTAACACTCCTTGAAAGAGATCACTAAAAAGTGGCTCTTGATGTATGGTGAGTTGATCATGGGATTGTGTAGATACATCCTCAATGTGCTCCTCAATGGAGAGGTTTTGATCATTTGCTTTCGACACCAGGTGGAGAGATTGTGAATGTCTTCAACCATAGAGTCAAGTGGTATTGATATTTCTGAATTTTCATTGTTTATATTTTGTTGGTGGATTTTGATCATGATTCAAAAGTGACTTTGACATATGTCAATTCGATTATTGGATGAAGTAAACATGTGCTCAGTGATGGATTGATCTTGATCCTTATTTTCAATAGTTGTCATCTTTTGTGTTTGTGCTCGTGTTGGTTGGGTAGCTTGAGAGGCTTGGGCAACTTGAGAGGATTGTTTCACTTGTTGAGCTTGTGTTGCTTGTTGCATGGCTAGATATTGTTGGAATCCCTTTTGAAAAGCAGCTTGTAATGTCGCGTTGTATTGGATTGATGTGGTGGAAATTGGTGGTGGTGGGGGTGGTGGTGGATTTAGAATCATGTTGGATGTAGTGACAAGTGTTTGAGATACGCTCGGAGCGATCATGGTAGTGAGAGGTTGAGATGTGATGGGTGTGATAGTGGTGTTTGGAATGATTGAAGGGATAGTGATGGTTGGAATGACCGAGGTGATAGGTCCTTGAGAGACCAAATTTTGATTTGGGATCAATGTTGTTTGATTAGATACCATCCATTGGTGTGATGTCGATGGTATACTCAAAGGATTTGACGTGATGGTTTGATTGACATTAAGTGGATTGATTTGGGTGGATTGATTGGTGTTAGGTAAAGGGGGAAGCCCTAAACCAAGGAATGATGTGGGTAATGGTGGTGGAGATTTCCCTTGGCGCAATGCCTCAACTATTTTGGAAAGTTCCGCAATTTGTTCTTGATTTTGATCTTGACTCACTTGAGATAGTTGATTTGGCTTTTGTTTAAGAGGATTTGGGATGCCTACTTGCGGTTTTTGAATGGGATTATGGGAAAATTGACTTTGGATAATGTTTTGATTTGGGATGATGTTCAGATTTGGCATGATAGGATGAACATTGTTGGTATTGGGAATCATTTTTCCAAAGTTTTCCGAGTTAGGATTCATGTTTCAAAAACTTGCACTTGGTACATCCACATTTGGCAAGTAGGGATTTGGTGGGATGATGTTGCTCATGTATTGATTGTTTGGAGGATGGACTTGTAAGTTTGGACTTTGATTTAAATCTATCATGGGGAGATGTGTTCCAAAATTCAGATTGGGCATACTCACATTCGTTGTGGTATTGATATTCGTAGGAGATAGTGATCCTATGTATGGATGTGAGTTTCCATAATCCCATGGTTTTGTGAGGCTTGGAAATTTTGGTTGGTTTGGACTACTCATGATGTATGAATCTAGTTTATACTCCATGTTCTTCTTGTGTTTTGACCTTGTTATGAAAGTGACTTCTAAGGTTCTTATGACCAATGGCGAGATGGAGGATGAAATGTGAATGATATGAGTGTTGAATGTTTAGGGATTTTGTATCAATGCTAGACTTAGGGATTTTGATTTTGATTGTTTGACTTGGATAGTGAACTTGTAAACCCTAAGATGTTGGATGTTATCTTTAGGATGAACTTGTTCAAAAGGTTTGCTAATTCAATTAGATGTATGAGAAAGGATGTATTCCCACACACTTAATTAAACAATTGACTTTGATTTGGTTTAAGGATGTACCCAAGTCTATAATGATGTTTGCAAAGATCTAAAGTTGTTTTGGTGAGATGGATTGATGAATGTTTGGAAGATAGATGAAGTGTTTGATTTTGATCCTAAGAGACTTAGAGAGACTTTGTTTACTAGGCCAAGGTATTGAAGAACACACTTTTCTCTAAGAGCAATCAAAAGACCAATATGACCAAAAGGTATCGAGCACATGTGTGGGGTCCAGTTTGTTATCTTTGCTTAGTGTATTCCTTTTACCACAAACACACTCTTGATTAAAGTTTCAAACTAAGATGTCCAATGTCTTAATTTCCTTAAACCACACAAGATATTTTATGTGGAAATTCAATGAACTTAAGGCAAGGGTTTTCCTATTATTTACTCAAGAAGACAAATTGAGGTATAATCCAATGCTTAGGAACCTCTACGGATGTGAATCCCCAGGGAAAGCAGTAACATATGGATTGAGTCAATGATATTTGTCTTAAAGCAGGGTTTGAAATTTTGAGAATCATGTTGAATGTTTGTTTGCAAAATGTTTTCTAATACAAACCGGTGGTTTTCAAACAAAGAATAATCATAAGCCCCATGGATGTGTAAGACAATATTTGTTGATTCCCACTTGGACAAGTCCAACACGCTTATCTCTAGCGGATGGTTAGATGTTTGACCTCACCGCCTCCACCATTAATGTCAATCTGGGCAGCCTACATCATCAATTCCATGAAACTCCCATGCATGCTTTCCATCTCTACTAGAAGACCGTAAGAGGTGGGTGGCTTCAACGCACCGTTTTGCAACTAAATAAATAGGACAGATTTTGGCAAATTCTAGCACATAGGTTCTAGTAAGGACTTTCCGTTCGTGGAGATTGACCCATACGGCAAGAGTCCCCTTTCGGATCCATCTTGTCGGAGCCAACCGCGTGATTATGGCGTTTAACCAAAACCCTCATTTATATCCCAGAGCTGGAAATACTCTCAGCTTTAGAGTGTTACCGGTTGAATCGTCCCTTGGGTGAGTACTTTTTCCCCAAGGCAGGCCCTCTAAGATAAACAAAAGCAAGCAAAAACACAATCCGTAACTCGATCGATCTTTGATGGTACAAAGAAAGAGAATGTACGCAAAAATGCCCCTACTCACACTCGCACAAGATGCTCAATTTTTAAGCCCAAATTGAAGTGTTTCAAAGCAATAAAATGTATTTTGAGTGTTTCTCTTGCACCCTAGATCGCGACAAAGCTAAGGGAGAGGATACATACTAAAAGACAATCACAATAATCTAAAACACTTGTCTAAGCGGAGAACCTTCAAAGCAATCGCGGAGTTCAGTTTTAAGCACCAAATGAAATATGAAGATTGCTTGTCCAATTTTTAGCCCAAAACTAAATCTAGTAAGTTTGTCCTAAGATTCATTTTGAGCCCCTTGCAATGAAAATCAAATTGTTCATTTTAGACCCAAATGAAAATTAGTGTTCTAAAACGAAAGGATAAACAACTTCGTGAAGTAGAGTTGATCAAACACTTAAAGTGTTGAAAAACACATTGTGTTTTCAAAAAAGAAAATCATCCTCCTTTCGTCTTCGTTTGCTAGCCTCCTCCTTTTGTTGATTTTTTTGATTTTCTCCTTCTTGTTTTCGGGTTTGTTCGCTTGTACCTACAAAAGATTTTAAAAATTTAGATACAAGTGATGTACATAAGAGATGTCAATCATTTAGAAAAAAACTTCTTAAAGAAAGTATTAAATTGACAAGGCTCTTAAGTTCTTATTTGTGCCCATTTTTGTAAAAGAACAATTTGATTTTGAGACTTCTACATTTAAAAGCTATGAAGGAATGATTGATTTTAAAATTTCCAATCAAAAGCAAGTTGTCCTAAAATAGAAAATGAAATCAAGAAATGGATATCTCAAATTTTCCCAATAAGCATTAAAAAATGCTTTTTAAAGTTTAAGTTCAATGTTCAACTTCCCAACTCCAATTTGCTTATTCTTGTTTTGCTACTCTTTTATCTTCAAGAGATCAGATATTGAACCAATATAAAGAAACATGCAATCAAGTAGTTGGTTCAGATTTGTTGAAAAAGATCGCCCTTTACTCCTCACTTTACCACTGTTCTACTTTGCAAGTAAATAGAAAAGTGATGTCGATGCCTCAAAAATTCATGAAGATAACCTGCACACCGCACTCACTTGCACACACAATATACGCCAAGATTAATGGTCAAGAAATCTGATGATAAAGTTAACAACCTTTTGACTCAATGCCGTCATAAATGTTCATAATGAGAGGAGTCTCTAGAGTGGGAGGAAAGGCAAAGTACTCAAATCACATATGAGGTTCATTGAAATTCGCTGAGTTATTGAATGTTGTTTGACACGATGCCTCGACAATGAATGAGACACAAAAAGCCTCTTGATGAGCGTACGCCATCCACTGTCATAAAGAGATGGTAGATAGACGCTGCATGCGTGATATATGTGTAGACGTGGGACTGACAAATGCAAGTTCTGCCTTTGAATATTTGAATTCCTCTAATTAAATGAAAGGCGCGTCCAAGCTACGTTTGCTAGCAGTCCTAACAAATGAAGCTACTGCAGTTGGTAAGTATAGAACCGAATTCCACAACCTACGCTTTATACAACTACCAACATCCTTACTGCATGCGCCAATAATTCGACTAATGGTAGATGAACAGACAAGGTGCATGAACTTCCCGACAAAAGCGCATTCAAAAGGTCAAAATAAGGCGCATGAACTTACTGCGGGAGGTATAGACAAGACGTATGAACCAACCGAGATCCTGATAGAATGCGCAAGGATAGAGAAGCCAGACTTGTACTGAAGACCAAGAATTCAAATGTGTTGGCATAAGGTCGGTGCCAATAAACAGAAAAGGATTAGCAATAATAACCATGCTCCAAAAATGGCGGGCGCCATTGTGTAGCAAGGCAGCGAACTGTTATACTGCATGTGTTTCTTAGTGCGACCTCTTGAGTTCTTCTTCTTGTCTTGTTTGGCAACGTTGGGGTCTGCCCCCTCACCTTCCCTCACAGGCCAATGGCCCATGCACTTTACTCATTTCTTGCGCTGATGTCTTCTCTTCACCCGTGCTCTTTACTTCTGCTTTCAAACCGACACGGTTGGCTTCATACTTCTGATGTTTCCTTGCTCTCCTCCTGTCATAACCGGATCTCAAGAAACAAACAGAGATAAATTAGTACGATAATCCATTAATCTTACAGTTGAAGAAATAAATGTAGTTAGGTATCTGGCATTGGAAACTTGCAGTATATGATCTGACAAGCCTCGAGCCTCAAAAACTATTGCTTTCACGGGAGATATTGAATGCAGGATATGCGTAGGTTAGATTTGACCAAAGGCTACAGAAACTTTCAAGCAAATGCGCTTGGCAGGCATAAATCTCATGTAGTTTTCACAACCTCAGCCAGCATCCTCTTTGCTGCGCACAAAATGAATATAGATAGCATTTTGCACAGAACAGATTTGTTAGATGTTGTAATTGCAACTGTCCTAGCCGACACGTTCTCAAATGTGAACTTGAAAAAGTGGAAGCATAAACAAGCTCGTGTTCTGTTACAGGTAGACTTAAAGAAATGCGGGTTCATGGAATGCCACCAATGTAATCGTGTGTTGGTATAGTTTCCTTCTCAATCAAACGATTGGATAAAGTGAGACCAGTGGCGAGGCCCTGCAACCTGCAATCATTCAGGGGTAAAAGTCATAATTTTAGATCAAAGTATGAGGCAAACTTTGGGCTGTCTAGAAGGATCTTCTCAAACCTGGCGCAACTCCAGAATCCTTCTCTTCTTTTGGCATAGGGCACTATGGATATCGGGCATAGAAAGGTAAGCATGTAGTTCATGAAGCCCGCATGGTGGTAGCAGACACACAGGAGATAGCAAAGTTGGATAACAATTCTGAGTTCATACGTTGCTCAAAGCAAGGGCTCAACCACGAATGTAAAGATAAATTGCAAGGGGATCACCAAGAAAAAATGCGCAGGAATAGTCCTATTTTGTTATGTGTAGACAAATATCTAATCATATCATAACTATTAAGTGGGTAATGATAAAAGAAAGAGTGATTTCAGAGCAGTGACTCTTGTAGTCTTCGAAACCTTCCACCATTCTAATCGTATCTGAAGAACTCTCTTTCCCCTGCATCAGATTAGTGAGATTTTAATAGAGCCAGAAATGCACATTTGTATATGAAAGGTGGATTACCACAGTGTAAAGATGTGTGTCTGTAATCCAGAAGCGTTGTTTCTATAGCCCAAAGGTATATAACTACTGATTGAAGGCTTATGATGCAAAAGCAAGTCTTGAGACTAACAATAGTTATAAAATAAAATAAAATAAAACGTATCATGAAACCATAGCTATTTGATAGAAATTGTAGGTGAAAATAATACTGTTGAAACACCACTGCAATAAATATCAGAAAAGAACCACGCAAATGAATCCAAGATATTAGCGTAAAGCCCTCCTTCTAGCGCCATTTTGTGGACATCAAAATCTGCATTTGGTTAGTTTAAAATACAGCAACATTTCAACATCCATATGGAATAATAAGTCATGTTAATCATGCTATAAATAAAACAAGGGAAGCCAAATAAAAGCATACAAAAACATGACATTAAACCTATCCCATATTGGATTGGTGTCACATGTGCTAGTGACCCTTCAATCCCACTGATAGCTTAAGATGAAAATGCTATGGAGATGATGGAGTGGATGATGAACAAGATCAAATCTCAAATGAAGAGAGTAACCTTGCATAAGATTGTGAAGGATTTGCTCAAAGATGAAGCACTTATTTAAAGATTTTCAAAATGCCAAGTGTTGAAGAGGGACCAATGTGGGATCAAAACAAGCCAATGAGTTGAGGACACTTGTCATCATATGATTAGTTGATGTATATGCAAGATTTGGGAAGAGCTTCAAGAGGGAAAAAATTTGAATTCAAATTTGCAATAAATGCCGAGTTTGACCTTGAAGGGGACATGTAAGAGACATGTAAGGCCCTCATAAATGCCTGGGTTGGGTGTACATGTCCACTTGGGGGAAATTCAAACTTGGAGAATATTCTTCCTTGCCAAGTTGAAAATAAAGATTTTTGATAAATCAATTAAATGCAATTTCATGTGCAAGTGGCCAAATCTAGAGAATGCAAGTGGGATGGGATTAGCATTAGATCAAGATTAATTAGCTAAGATGATGATTAGGCCGATTTGACCAATTTGACTTGATTTAGGGATTTAAATCAAATCAAAGGGAGATGAATGATGATCTGAGATTTAATTAAATAAATGATTGATTTATTTAATCAAAGAGATGATGATAGGATCAAGTTTTGATTTATTTGATCCAAGTTGATGGATTTACCTGGCTTAATATCTGACCACCACCCTGTCCAAGCAAATCTACCTAATTAACAACAAATTCATAAAAAAACCAATAAAATCTTACTCTTCTGAGTTGCATGTTGACATGGTGACATTCTAGCAAATAAATAACAAGAATTCGATGAATTTGAGGTCTCCACAATGCAAGTGTGCCTTGGAAGGGTTTGTAGGCTGTGGATGAAAAAATATGATAGTTAAAATTATTTTGATTTTCTTTTATTTTCCTTATAAAGAGTCATAATGCACTCACATTATAGGCTCGGTCACACCAAGCCATAATGCGAGCACGTTATAAGGCACTCACATTATGGATTTTCAAATTTTTTTTAAAAGGTTGGCCACAATTCGCCCCCCCAACTTTTTGCACCTGCCTTATATATATACATGTATATATACACATATATACATATATATGTATATGTATATATGTGTGTATATATACACACAGTCAATCAAAATGCATACAAATCTCTCTATTAAGGGTATCATGCACCTATCCTTTAGCCGACTATGTGTATACATATATACATACCATTTATGGGTTTCATAAGGTGAACTCTTAAGGGTTTCGTGCACCTATAGTTTGGCCAATTGTGTCCTCCACTGTCGTGAACCCCTCACACAACATTACCCACTCCCCCATCATCCTCTCAGCCCTATCCATAGTAGATTCACCATTTTTGGTATGGTCAAATTTTTCTTATCGTTTTACATGCATTTATAGGATTTTCATCCTAATTTGGTAACCATTTTAGTTATCTAAATTTACATACCATATTAATAATATAAATAACATATTAATATTATCAATAACATATTAATATTATAAATAATATTATAATATTATAAATAACATATTAATATTATCAATAAATAGACATACTTGCATGGCATACAAACATACATATGAATTGCTATATGTATGCATGTATATATGGTATACATGCATACATACATACATACATACATGCAAGATAGATAGTGTGTAGTGTTCGATTGTATAAAGTGTTAAATGTATGCTTATTTTTCATACATATCTTGATTTACTTTAGTAAAATTTGCATACATGCATATCATTGCACCTATCATCCTTACTTTACAGCTACTTTAAGAATGTTTGATTAGCTATGTCATTTCACAAAAAACATAGACATACTCAGCCAAAAGATAGGTGCATGACTCCCTCAACAATAGACTGTATGATAATCCTCCAATATTGTCAATATAAATATGCAACTTGCAGACTTACATATATATATATATATATATATATATATATAGAAATTGATGTTTCATATATCCTTGTTCACTCTCATACTAAACAAATCACGCTTTTAGTTGATCTTCATTTACTTTCACAAATTATGATAATATTGTTTCAATTTATATCAAAATACCGGTTGAAGTTATATATAAGTATTCTCATAATGTTGTATCACAAAGGGCTCTAAATATTTGTATCATTCTTTTATTTGTAGGAATTAGAATTGGGGATATGATAGTATAGCATGCATTGCTTGTTTCATTGCACACATGCCCTTGTTCATTTGTAATCAACTGAATTAGATGCATGGATAGTTTGTTCTTCAATTGCACTCACTCTTACATATATAAGAATTTTTTGTTTGAATTAAATTTTTATTCTTTTATTTTTAGGAGTTAGAATTGGGGATATGATAGTATAATATGAATTGCTTGTTTCATTGCACACATACACTTTTTTCATTTTCAATCAACTGAATTAGATGCATGGTTAGTTTGTTCTTCAATTTCACTCACTTGTACATGTTTGAATTTTTTATTTCAATTTGTATCATTCTTTTATTTGCAGGAGTTAGAATTGGGGATATGATAATATAACATGCATTGCTTGTTTCATTGCACACATACCCTTGTTCATTTGCAATAAACTAAATTAGATGCATGGATAGTTTGTTCTTCAATTGCACTCTCTTAGATGTATGAATTTATTGTTTCAATTTGTTCATTCTTTTATTTGTAGGAGTTAGAATTGGGGATATGATAGTATATCATGTACTACTTGTTTCATTGCACACACAACCTTGCTTATTTGCAATCAACTGAATTAGATGCATGGATAGTTTGTTCTTCAATTGCACTCACTCTTACATGTATGAATTTGTTGTTTCAATTTGTTCATGCTTTTATTTGTAGGAGTTAGAATTGGGGATATGATAGTATAACATGCATTGTTTGTTTTATTGCATACATACCCTTGTTCATTTGCAATCAACTGAATTAGATGCATGGATGGTTTTTTCTTCAATTACACTCTCTTACATGTATGAATTTTTTGTTTCTATTTGTATCATTCTTTTATTTGTAGGAGTTAGAATTAGGGATGTGATAGTATACTATGAATTTAGGGGATTTGGTTTTTCGAAGGGATTTCAAGGTAAGCTATGTTGCACTTCACAATTCAAAGGGAATTGTGGATAACTGCAACATAGACTACCATTAGAAGGTCATTCGAAATATCAGTTCTCCCTAAATAATTGTTGAATACAAATATAATTAACAATAATGAGACGTGGTTTTTGAATTATCCCCTTGTTCAACTATGTTGCAGTCTACCATTCAAAGTGAATTGGATGACTATTGCAACATAGTTTAACACTATAGAATACTTCAAAAAATTGCATTTGATTATTACATTCATCTGAATTAGATGTATGGTTTATTTGTTCTTCAATTACACTCACATCTCCGAATATGTTGTTTCAGTTTGTTTGTTATTTGTATGTCCATACATTCATATATATAATTAGTTAACATGATCACCTAAGGGTTATAAGAGTTACACTTGGGAATATGGTAGTATAACATGCATTGCTTGTTTCATTGCACACATATATATGGTAGTATAAGAGTAATATAATGCAAATATTTATATCCCTCTTTGATAGAGGTGTACGATATGTATATGTATATGTATATAAATATGTACATATATGTATACATGTGTATACATACATTTGTATAGATATGCATGTACCCAATATCGACCCCTCTCCCTTACAACTAACTATGATAATGTTGTTTGTATTCATACCATACTGTTGTTTCAACTTATAAACCTTCAAAACAATCCCAACAATACTATTAGAAACCTTCAAAATAATCACAACAAAATTGTTCGTAATCTAACAATCAGCTAGTAAATTACATCAATTGGAAACCTTCAAAACAATCACAACAAAACTGTTTGTACTTAACATTCCAATCAAGTAAAAAAACTTGGAAAACTAAAATCTGAAGAAAGGAACCTATCTTCTATATTGTTTGTGGCCTGTGAATAAGTAGGACTCCAACTTTTGAACTGTGTGATGGTGTGGAGCCTGATCAGTCTCCAAGTGGGAGATTGTTGGTATGTGGCGACTGATCATGCTATACTGTATAGCCTATGGTATACTGTACACCCTGGCCCCCCGTCCTCACCGGGGTCCGGGGCTGAGCTGGGCCCCGGGCAGGGGTTCGGGGGCGGCAGTCCTCGAGAAATTTTTTTTTGCTATTTTTTTTGTGTCGTCAGCGAAAAAGGAAAAATCTCTGAAAAAGAAAGAAAACCAACTTTGTAAAACCCTAATTCTGGAAGCTTCTAAAAGCATGTTAAAAGGGGTTGGGATGGGGGTTATAGTATGAGGAAAAACGTGATTATTCTTGAGATTGTAATAGGTTTTGCACTGGATAATAAAAGTATTGGATGGCTGCGGTTTGGTGGATGTAGCCCAAATTGGGTGAACCACGTTAAATTCTTTGTGTTATGATTTATTCTGTGTATGTTTTAGTTTCTCTGTTTATTATTTAAATCTACATTTAATTGTTAGATATCTGCCATCTCTAACCCTAACAAACTGGTTGGCTAGTACTTGGGGTAGGTGAGGGTGGATAGGACTTTGAACGAGTAGGACTCCAACTTTGAAATGGTTGGCTAATACCTGGGGTAGGTGATGGTGGAAAATATTGGAGGCATTGAATTGACACAATGTTTGTGAATATCCTATGATGGTTAGCCAAGGGATTCAAAGGGTTGTTGAGATACCTTTCCCTTGCTACCTATTTTCTAGCCTTCTCCAATTCTTTTTATTTTTTTGCAACTTCCCTTTAAATCCTTTTCTACTTCCTTTTCTACTCCCTCTCCTTCTTTTGTAGTTCTCTTTCAACCTTTGTTGCTACTCATTGTTGTTCTCTTTCAATTCTCAATTGTTCCTTTAGCTCCTTTGCTACAATTCATTCAATCTTGTGTTGTTCAATCTATTCTCTCTTCCTGTCTTTCAGTAGTTGAATTTCCTTCTTCCTCTCCTCTTGCTCATTTAGCAACACCATGTAGTCATCAGTGGTGAAGAGTTGGGATCCTCTTGGAAGCTTATTCCCATAGTCACCTAGCTTATTGGACTTGTCTTTCGCTACATAGCTTCAAGAATCAAGAGAGGTATGAAGTTGTTTGGCCTCCCAATGGCTCCATTGAATCCTCATCATTTGTTTCCTACACCTAACTAGTTGTTTCCTTCCAATTTGTCATCTAACTCCTTAGCTTGAATTTATCCCCAATCAACATAAAAATGAACTAAGGTATTTGAGACCATGCTATGTAGTGGAGAAGGCATTGTCAGAATTTGATCTAGGTCCACATGCAAATCAATTCCAAGATTTGCAACACCCTCTAACAACCATGATTACTCCTATGGTGCACTTGGTAGAGAAAGGGAGATGTTTGCAAAAGATGTTTGTTGTGGACTTTTATGTTCTCCACATTCAACTATTTGAAGTGGACTTAGTGATTGGTGGTCTGAGAAACCAGATGTTTATGGTGGACTATTTTAGTCTGCATATTCAATTGTTTGAAGTGGGCATTTCTTCTCTGCAAATTGTTGTTCCATTTGTACATTATGCCTCAGTTTGTGGAAAACCATTGGTGGATAGATTGAGAATTTTTTTAGCAGTAGATGCTTCCTCAGGGGCACCAAACTAAAATGTCTCACTAGCCCTCATGTCGTCCACCAATGCATCTAGATTTAGAGTTCAAATACTTGTCCTTTTGAACCTAGCTTTTATGTTCTCAACTATTTATACCTTTTAAAAATCAATGTTGCCATATGTTGCTAGTTCTATCCTTCTAATCTCCAAATTTTTGATATATTGTAGTCTTTTCCACTCTTTCCCTTTTAAAATTTGATTTGAAAGAGGCAAATACACTCACATCAAGTGGCTGCAACCTGTTTGATGTGTGGTATGGTAGGGTAAGCAATTCAATTCCAAATTCCCTCACTTTGTTAATGGTAGAAAAAGTTATGTGTCTTCCATGGCCATCAAATATGAGGAGGTGTCTATGACTAGGTGAGACACCCCTACATACTTGAATAGTAAAATGTTTAAGCCATCTCAAAAATAGATTTTTTATCATCCATGCATGAGGATGAACACCCATACATGCTCCTAGATCACAGTTGATTATGTAGCTTTGGACATGTTTTTTGTGTTTAAACAAGTAAAAGCCTAGAATTTTTTGTCTGGTAGCATTTGCACAACACAAAATTGTGATCCACTCCTGGCTCTTTGGG
>VDFB02220604.1:0-26359 GCA_007258455.2 Sequoia sempervirens | reverse complement strand
ATTATTATATTGTATGAAGCAGAGATTCATTTTCATACCACATTGTACTATACCATATACGCTGCATTTTGAATAATGTTTTAGTCAAATTTGAAAGTAGTAACTGGGGTAATGAAATAAATAAAGGAAAGATTGCAAATTATGTTTGTTTACTTGCTCCTCTTGTTCAACCTGATAGTGACTATAGAATCGGAAGCTATGCTAGTAAAAGCAATGGGAAAGAAAGGGGTTAAAAGAGGGAGGCCAACTACATCAAAGAAGGAACCATCACCCTCTCTGGAAAATAATGAAAATACAAGTAATAACATACACAATAAGAACCTAGAAGATCAAAATCAAACGAAAAGGGGTAGAGCAAAGGGGTTGAAAAGAGAACCATATCTTGTTATGGAATATGAAGAAAAGGGAAAGAATGATGGAAACTCTGGTGAATTGGTGGATCGAAAACAACTTTTCAAGTTAAATCACTGTGAAGGTTTTCTTATTACACCTATTTTCTTGAATCTCATAAGCTAGCTTGGTTACAGTTTGTGTGTGAGTGACTAATTTGTGTGCTCTTGAGTTCTTGTGATTTTGTTTTTGCATGGGTTAATTAATTTAATTTGAAAGTCTAGGCATGTGTTAGTGTATATATAAAGATGATTCCATTATATGTGTGACATGCCTTTGTCATTGTGTTGGAATGTTTCAGCATGCTGTGTTTTGCTTGGCAGTGAAAGAAAAAATTATTTGTAGCATTGGTATTCATGTTTCCAACCTGCTAAAGTATCTTCAAAGATGAAGTTCTACTCTTTGTTTATTTTAATTTTCATACTTGCACATTTCATAGTTTTCTAGTATGTCACTTCTATCTGATCTTGTCATAGTGACTTATCAATCCGCTAAGAAGCATTCCAAGGCAGATATAGTAGAAATATAGGACTAAACAAAAGATGACAATGAGAAAAAAGTTACCTAAAAGTCAGTTGGAATTCATTTGTAGTATCAAATCATACATAAAAGGGTGCCTAGGTCTATGCTTTATCAACGTTAAGTGGCAGAAGGAGAGGTCTTTTATAGAGCATCAGCCAAAACATGCACCTAACTGGAAGGTGAGTTAGTGACATGAGGCTTTTGAAAGTGTGCCTAGTAGTCATGAAGTAGTGAGCAACAGGTAAAAATGGTGCCTAGGAGGATCTAAAATGATGTTTTGAGTGGCATGATGGATGAGAATAGGCACCTAGACTGACAAGACTAACTGAAATTGGTGCCTAACATTTATTTGACTGAGCTAAAAGGTAGGTACATCAAGGATAGGTGCTTGGAGTGGATGTTTATGCAATGTGAAGTAATGGTTTGAGTTTGAAAGATGTGTAATGCAATGTAATCAATAATATGAATAAATTTTTAATTATTAGTTATGTACTGTGAAGTAATTGCATAATTACTTAGGTTGACTTTGTAAAAACTATATTGTAATTGAAATTTTTTCATCTATCAGCATCTAGTTGTTACTTATGCAATGTGAGGTAATGCTTTGAGTTTGAAAGATGTGCAATGCAATGTAATCAGCAATATGAATAAACTACATAATGTAACCATTCTTTTTATGCTATTGTACATCGAATGTTGTAGTACTCCACTTGATTAAAATTTCAAAGTTTAATTATGCACATGAGGAGGCAATTTAATTTTGATTGTCCAGCTTCTATATGAAATTATCCAATAATCAAGTGTATGTCCATATACAAAAATGGCATCGCGCCAACTCAAATTTTTTTTTTACAATATGTGGCATATGCCATCTCAGTATCTATTCAATATTTATATGCCAAAATGTCTATCTCATTCTAAACTACTGGTGGATCATCAAAATGGAGCCTCTTTGAAGCACTCGTTGCCTTTGAAGGTAGCTGCACAAGAAAAAGTCAAACCACAATTGAGATTAGTTATACTATATAATTTAAAATCCCGAATAATTAACATCAAAATCAATATACATTAAATTATAATTGAACTCTAAAATTGTAATCTTGATTGCACAGAATATCAGATCTCTTCGAGAATTAGGAGTTCTAGAGATATGCCCCTCTCAAAAGAACCATTAAACCATCTTTTGTAATTTCAATCTATATGAGTGAACAAAAACATAAAAGTGATCTAGTTAGCATACAATTTCTCGATAATAGGAACATATAAATACAAATACAAAATAAAATGAACACATACTTCTTTAGGTTGATCTTTTTCTTTATCTCCTTTAGGTGTTTCGACACCTCCTCCTTGAGGTGCTTCAACACCTACTCCTTCAAGTGTTCCAATACGTATTGCTTTGGGCATTGTGTCACTTGTCAACAAGGACATATAGCTCATAATTCCCTACACATAAAAATGACAAGTACATATGAAACTACCAATCTATGTCAATATATGTATAATCAATATAAGATCTTAAAATTCTTAATTCTATCAAATTTGAGTTCAATTACCTTTCCCTTATCCAACATTACACTTCCTGTCACGGACAAAGTGCACCTAAATACATAAAGGTATTTCCCTACAAGAGAGGAAAATAAGATAAACATATAAGTTATTATATAATTTCATTTTAATGACAATTCAAAGGACAAGAAAGTATACAATAAATAAATGTAAATGAGTCAGTGCAAAAATATATACTGTGTGCATGTCTAGGCCAAATGAAATGGCCCTCAGGGTGCTATCGGTCACATTTGTCAGCTCCTCCTCGGACATCAACTGTTAAATAGACCATGTAAATAAATATTAGTACATTATACTATCTCTTATTAATATTCATTTAAAAACAAATGCAAGTTATGAATTCACAACTTAAATTTTACCTGTGTCACTATTCCAATGTCCCCCTCTCTAGCTTGACTGGACTCTGTACAGTGTGCTCCACTCCACTACGTCTAATCTATAATGTCCACATCGTGGAAGTCATAATCGGAAGTGTCTAGGGGATGCTCGGCAGGCTATACAAGAGGACCCAAGCATGTTGGTGGCACATGGAGCAAGTATGTGGTACACAAATATGTGGACGACAAAGGATGATCTTGAGTAGCCTAGGGCATCATGGCATGCGAGAATCTTGGTGAGGCTACTCTGAAGCATGCAAAGCCAAAAGAACCACTCCAAAAGAATTGAATAAGTGGATGAAATTACTGTGTGGCGCATCACCTTTAATATATGGATGAGTATACTAGAAGGTGGCGAGAGGAAGGAAAGGAGGGAACATGTGAAGTGGGGTATTACTCTAATGCCTCTACTCTATCACGGGGCATACCTCCCACCAGCATGCATGGAAGGTCTAATGTCAAAGTAATTGACATGATGCCCTAACACAAACTCAACATATAATTTTTTATAGTAGAATGGTATATCAAGTGTTGTTGGTGGTTTCAAAAAACCATACATAGCAGTCAAGGGTTTTCTACAATGTCTCTATAGAATTATATTTTATAGAAATTTTTGTTTTATTAACGATGGCTAACTTAAGCTGATCTGAGGGTTAACAAATAAAGAGGCTATTTGGGCTTTGGTTATTCTGAGATCTTTCACATCATCATAGGACAATCCACATGCATAATATTCTCTCATGTCTTCTCGCCATGAATGAAAGGCATTATGTTGTGAGGAGAGGGTTTCTATATTTTTAATTATTTCTTTCATTGTGTTTGACATCGAAGATAATCGAGGGACTCTCATATAAACTTTAGAAATGCCCCTTAATTGTTGCAATTTTTCATAAATTAATTCTTGAGTTGATGATGGAGGTGAGAATGGTGGTGGAAGTGGTGGAGGTGGAGGAGGTGGAGGTGGAGGAGGTGGAGGTGGTGGAGGTGGTGGAATTGGTGCATTTTCATTGTCATTATACTTAATTCTGATTAAATATAAAAACAAATCAATCTAATTAAAATTAGACGTATAAAGTAAATATTATAAAAATACCTAGTTTTTTAAAATCAACAAAACCTAGTTTTAACAAAATCTATAAAATTCTCTAATTTTTAATCCAAATACATAAAAGCCACTATTTTTAAGTCAAAGTACTTTGACATTGAATTTTTCATCAAAATCCATGCTAAACTCAAATTTTTTCATAAAAATCTATCAAAACCACCCAACTATTTAGGTCCAACCTTTCTTTGGGAGAGTTATCAAACCAATTATAGGAAATACATAACCATCATGAGCTTTTAATCATGCTTTTGATTGTTCATAATCATTTGCATAAAGTTCATGTACATACAATAACTCTTTTTTGATCATATTCACTATGTACATGGGATTAATGAGTATTCCCCTTTTCAGGTTTCTGCAAACTTGATATAAAGAAGACCATCGAGTGTAGTTATAGAAGAATCAATATATGTAAAATAAATGTCAAACAAAATATTGGTTTTTCCTTTATGATTTTGAATATTAATAATGTTTATAAAGATGGAAAAATCATTATCATCTTCTTCATTATCATTGTATTGAACAAAGTTTTTTGAATGGATGGCAATGGGCTTGTAAATATTTGTAAGTATTGATTAGATTGAAAAAACCAATTTATTTCCTTTGTCATTAATAGGTCATCCAACTGGATTTGATTAGAATGAGGTCTTGCACTTGGTTATAAATATGCTTACATCTTTCCATATCATGTCGAGGTGTACGATGATATTGAAAAAATGTTTTTGCATTAAAGTTTGGTGGTAAAGGTTTAATTTTTGATATATAATTGGAGGAAGTTGAATCATATTCTTGTTTAACAAATTGCAACATGATCACATGGAGAGAATCAAACAACTATGAAAATTTCCTATCTCATGGCCTAAATTTATATCTAGAGTTATGTTTACAGTGTTACTTTGTCTCAATATTATTAGCAGTTTGACATGAATGTTTATCAAGTAATGAATTTTTGTTTTTCTTTTTAAATGATTGATAGTTGTTTTGAGGCATGACTTATATGATTGACCAATAGGAGCCTATGAATGGGTACCTTCATACCAACTAATCGATATTCGATAATCATGAAGGGTTATACAAAAATGTTAAGGATGGATATTTCATTAGCAATTTCTTATCTTGAATATTAGGTTGTAAGTTACCTATAAACACCCTTTGAATGTCAACATCTTGAAGACTATAGGATAATTTCAAATAAAGGGATTAGTATCATTTCATAAAGTTTTTATTTTCTCTTTAGGTCCTTGATTACAATGAACTAAATTTGTTAATGTAACTTGAGGACTGATGTTCACTTGAAAGTGTTGGAGGAAATCACTAATGAGTTGTGTAAAGGAGGTAATTGATTTGTTTGACAATGAAAAAAACCAATCCAAGGCCATATCTTTCAATGATCTAGAAAAGAGTTTCACTATGAGTGAATCTTCAAAAATAAAGTCTCTACACAAGGTAGTAAAAACTAACAAATGGTTGTTAGGATATTTTTTACCATTGTACTTTCCAAAGCGAGGTATTTCAATGTTTTGTAGTATAGGTGTATTTAAAATAGTGAACATTAATGAACTATGTGTAAGGTATTTTGGATGTTTACTATTGGTTTGATTTTGGTTTAAGTTTGAAATTTGTTGTTGTAATAATGTCATGCTTTAAAAAAGTTGATTTATCACAAAATCATTGGGCCACATGTTGTGAGAGTTTTTCAAGTATGGTGAACTAGTATGGAGGAATGGTGGGATATTATATTTCATGTTTAGGAGGGGTGATGAATATGGAGGTGTTATAGGTGAAGGGACAAAACTATTATAATTTCCACTAGAAATTCCTAAGCTTGAGTTTAAACCATTGTTATATTCCATCATTGATGCTATGATTGGAGGTGTAAAGTTGGGAATAGAAGGCATTATTGTGGGAGAGGAAACTTATTTTCCAAAAGGATTTTGAGCATTAGTCAAAAATTTCGTGAAACTAGCTACCAAAGGAATATTAGAATCTACTATATTAGCTAGGCTACGTAACACTTCTATCCCTTCCTAATCATTTACCAACTTCCCAATGCTATCCAAAAGAGGGATTGCTTCTCCATCCAAAGGTTCAATGCTTAAGAATTGTTGAATTCATTGTAGGTCTTTATCCAATTATTCTAGATTATCATTGGGGACCTTAGAAATAACATATGCCAAGTCCACATAAATGTTAGGTTACAAAAAAGACATGGGTAATGTAGGACTAGGGAGGGAATATAAGATGGATTGGGTAGACATAATACGTTGAGTGAAAGAGTTATAAGAATCAAGCTCAACATTGGCTATGATTGCAACATAGGAAGCCATAAGTCTACAACTACATCTCACGTGGGTATTAGTGAAGTGACACAAGGTCATGAAGCTCATAAATTTTCTACAAGATTCAAAACAATTTAATGCTCATACAATGAAGGGAAAACACAAAATAGTCACAAAAACTAAAATAATTTGCACACACAAAACCCAAAACAACATAAGAATCATAGAGATAGAACTATGATCCAAATCTTTGTCAAAACTGATTGGACAGGGAATTGGCACCCTAGACTGATGAGGTTGATTTTTGTTAAATTTAAAATCTAAAAATGAGATATAGTATCTGAGGATCCTAATTGAAGATGTTTAGGTCTGCCAATAGGAATACTTTTAGAAATGCACAAAATTTTAATTTTATATACATGCAGCCATAATGCCTGATTAAATATAAAAACAAATCAATCTAATTAAAATTAGACAATATAAATGAAAATAGTATAAAAATACCCTAGTTTTTTTTTAAAATCCAACAAAAACCCTAGTTTTTAACAAAAATCTATAAAATTCTCTAATTTTTAATCCAAATACATAAAAAACACTATTTTTAAGTGAAAATCCATTGCAAACATTCAATTTTCATCAAAATCCATACTAAACTCAAATTTTTCATAAAAAATCTATCAAAAAACCCTATTTTGAAAAAAATCAACTAAAATTAAACAAATCTAATTGAAAATTTGATTAGAGCAAATAAAAAATCAAGAATCTAACCTTTTGCAGATGGATTTGCACCAAATCGGATATCTGATTTGCGGAGTCAACTTTCCACTGTGCGCCCGTTGCGGTTAAGCAAATGTCGAATGAAAATGAGTTTTACTCGGGCCAAAATAGATATATATATGTGTCTAAAATTGGATATCCGATTTGAATCGGATATCCGATTTTCAAATCTAGGTTTGGAATTTGCTTCGGTAGTCACCCGAGCCACATAAATTCAACTCGCCATTTTTGCGTTTTTGAGTCGTAGAAACACGTATTTTTTTCTCCATTGCCACTTTTTGGCATACCGTGATCCTGTACATGCCCAACGCATTGTTTTTAGTTCACCCTATTCTCCCCTCTTAAATCTTTAGTGACACAATGCATAACCTTGGCATACACTTACCATTCCTTACTCTCATTAGATAAATGCAAAGACTTCAAAAATAGAGTTTGTTACCAAGGCTCCAATTTGCTCTTTTGGTGTGGATTCAAATTCAAAAACATTTGGTTCTAAAGTCTACTCTCAAACTTTGGCAATGCATGTATGAACTAGGTTTCTAGCTTACATGCTTTAGTCCCCTTGGTACAATACAAACTTCTTAAATGTTGAGTTCCTTATTGTAGGCTACAAATTAATCTTTTGTCAAGGAACTAAATTCACAAGTATTTGTGTTGAGTTCTAATCTTATGGTTAAGCTCCTATATGTATTGTGTATATTTTACTCTCATTAGAATGGTACAAATTTATTCATAGTATAGTCTTATTTTATGGTGTTATATTTTTAAATTTTTTTAAGCCATGTGTGCTCCAGTGTCTTTCGAATAATGGATTTATGTAGAAGCATGCAAAGGCTACTATCCAAAAATCCCATAAGGGAGTACTAACAACTTGAAATTTATAAGAGAACCATCCCCTTAAATATTGCAAGGGGTTCTCTCCTTTAACCTCACCAATGGTTGTTTCCCCTCAACCCTCACTTCAACATTAAAAAATAAAATAATATGTGGGGGGACTAGATTGACCAACTATTATTTTTTTAAAGGAAGGACTCTCCAATGGTAATTGATTTTATTGGATATTATTCACTAGGCTTCATTGAAATTTTATAAAAAAATCTTGTGGCATGCATAAATTCAATGAAATAATTAATATTTTCAAACAATGGAAAGATTTTCCATGAATATTAATGCACTTAGCTTAGATTTTTCAAGATTTTATCAAAAAAAAGGGGAATTTTTTAAAATTATTGTTATAGGTGTGATGTTTTTTAACAAGAGGCTTGGTAGGACTCTAAGTAGGATGTGACAAGGCTGATAGAAAGATCAACTTAAGGGATGAAATGTGTTGGAAAATCCTTGTGCTATTTCAAGATAGATTATTCCCACATCTACAACACTTTATCCATCATCAAAAAATCTTGGCTTTTTATCTTTCTCTAGGGCAACATGTCATATTTATCCTTTAATTCTTTTGTGCACGCTTTCTTTCTTGTCTTCTCATCCTTCCATTATCTCTTCCTCTTCTCATCCTCCCTTCTATTTATCATCTTGCATCATCTTTCTCCTTTATCTTGCACCATCTCATCCATTTTGAGGGAAAACTCATCCCAAACTTTCATGCCCTCTCTAGGGGGCATCCATAATCCTCATCTCCACTCCCATCATATTTCTTAGTCACTCCTTTGAATGACTAGGAGATCTTCCCAAATATAACCATCTTCTTCTAGGTGCTATATTTTAATCTTCTTTGAAATGATGCTACTTCGTAACACCCTCTCAAAGAGGGGAAAATGTAGACAACTAAAATTGACCATTTACATTTGGTCAATTTATCCTTAATTCATCCAATTTATTACCCTCTATATTAATTAAGTAATATTCTTATTATTTAACTAATATTTACTATCTTAATATTCATTCAATTTAATCCCTTAACCCCTAAATCTTAAGTTAAATAATTAAATTTAATTATTTATCTATGGACATCCTACCTTACCCCTTCTCTCTCATAAATTAAATAAATAGAAATTATTTAATTTTCCCCCTTACATGTTCCATTCTCCATCACTTTTTATTAGCCTCCCTAATGTAATCCTACTCTACCCCTAGAATCATTTGCACACACTTAATCCTTAATTAAGTGAGGTCAACCCTCCCCATCAAATCATACACATGGGTCTTCTCCCTTCAAAGTACACTCAATGAATTTTTAATTTCTTTATTCCTCTCACATAATCCCCTTTGGAATGTGAGGACAAACCTTTCCTTTATGACAAGATCTCCTTCCACACTCCAAAGTGTCATTTCCTGCTCAACTCACCTCATGGTGCCACTTGGCACTATCACATGAGGTGAGAGGACTAAATCATCCTCCACCTTTGATCTTCATATTTTAATCCTAACTCTCCATCCTTTTTCACCTCTATCATATATATCCAACACTTAGCCATTTTATCATATCACTCTCATTTTGAAATTGAAAGTTGTTATGTTGTCAAAATAATGAGTTCAAGCACACATCAAATTGAAAATCAAAGGGAAATCTACACTACAGAGAGTCTAACGTACTTTAATTTCATTCAATTGTATGTTTGTTTGACTTTCTACACTTAATCGTGAGTTTTTTGTTTGACCATATGTTGTTTGATTTTATTGAAATTTCATTCACCTTGACATAATTTTCATGCACACAATTGGAACACACTAAATAGGATGTTATAGTGATTAAGAAATAATGAGGCATCATTGGCTTTCAAGTTCTCAATGTAGAAATTAGTGAGATTGAGCTAGTAAGGAGGTATCTCAAGGGTGAAAAGTGGTAGTGGTTTGATGAGGAGACGCAGAGTATTCTATATAATTTTGTGTTGGCCCAACTTATAGATTTCTCTTTGAGATAAATGTGTGCATTATTGTTACGTGTACACCATAATTTGTGGTTCAATTTCAAACATGATCTTTTGGGGTGTCATATGCTATTATAGATTGCACTCTTAGTTTAGGATTTATTTTTACAAATTTTCTTTGTGATGGATTTTTTAATATTTATATTTTGGCTTATCCTTTTTCTCACACACATCTTAGTGGCCATGGTGTTATCTTTATTCTAGAAGTACTTAAGTTATAGGTGTACACTAGTAGAATTTGGCAAATAAATGACTATGTAACTAAAACTTTTAGTCACAACAACTAAAAATGACTAAATTCTACTATTTTTTTGTAATACAACTATAAATGATTAAATAAATGACTAATTTGATTATCATAAGTGACTAATTTGATCATCGAGTAAAAATCACAACTAAATAATTAGTCACACAAATAAAAATTAGACAATATGATATTAAAGTGGATAATTAAAAAAATATTTTGAATTGAGGGAGTGGGTTGTTTT
This sequence comes from Sequoia sempervirens, assembly GCA_007258455.2. Classification (NCBI taxonomy): domain Eukaryota; kingdom Viridiplantae; phylum Streptophyta; class Pinopsida; order Cupressales; family Cupressaceae; genus Sequoia; species Sequoia sempervirens. The sequence goes on along the minus strand of VDFB02220604.1, from coordinate 15,967 downwards.
ATAATATAATATAATAATAATATATTATATTACAATACAATACAATATAATATATTATAATATTATATTATATTATATTATAATAGAATATAAATATTATATTATATTAATATTAAATTATAATATAATCTAATATTTATAATATAATATAATATAATGTAATATAATATAATATAATATAATGTAATATAATATAATATAATATTATTATATAATATTATATTATAATATATTTAATAATATTTATTATGCAAAAGTGAGAGATTTATGTCTTGTAGTTTATTTAGTTTTAGATTGCATTGTGAAATTTTTTTATCAAGCAAATATATAAACCCTAATGCATGGGCGTGGGCAAATCTTGGCCAAAATTTTCATTTTAATCTTGGACACAGGCATAAGCAAATCTTGGCCGAAATTTTCATTTTAATCTTGAGCACGGGCACAGGAAAATAAACCCTCACTGAAACCTTATTTTTAGGCTGCAGCTCGCCAAATTAGAGAAGTGAAAGGTCAATACCAGCAAGGAAGAGTTTGGAGGAGCTGAAACCAATAGCGGTGGCAGTGAGGAAAGCAGCAAAAAATAGCCTCAAGAATGCCACCAAAAATTTTATACCTGACAGTGTCTTGGGTGAGGGGGGTTTTGGCTGTGCTTTTAAGGGATGGATTGATGAACATGAATTCATAGCAAAAAATCCAGGAATGGGCCTGGTTATTGTTGTAAAGAAGTTGAACCAAGAAGGTTTGCAATGGCATAAGCAATGGCTGGTAAGTATTTTGTTTTCTTGTATTATGTGTGGGGATTTTTAGATTTTTCTTTTAAGAAAAAATAAAAACTAGAATGATTGATCACTATATTATGTTGGTTTTCTCATATACTTTTCACCATTTTATTATTGTCATTTCTTTTATCCAATCTTACTCTTTGACATTTTTCCAAGTTTACTTTTTATCTTTGGATTGACTGGTTAGTATAAAGGATGTGGAGTTGTTGTGACCTACTTTATTTGATGTGTTTATAGTCTTAGGTGAATTACCTAAGCTGGCTTCATCATCCAAATCTTGTGAAGTTGATTGGATCTTGTGTGGAGGATGATCATCGCCTCTTGGTGTATGAGTTCATGCCTAAAGGGAGCTTGGAGAATCATCTATTTAGACATATGTGAAAAATGCCTTTTTTCTGAATTTTTTTGTTTATTGACTCTTTAAAAATATAAAATAAGAAACTGCTCTTTAAAAATCATTGTGGGTCCTTGTTTGTGCTTCAATAATCTATAACTATTAATAAAGGTTTTGAAGTTATATAGCTTACCAAGCTATTCTAGCCTCTATTTATCAGGAGTTGTTAACCTTGGTTTTTGTGTCATGTATTTTAGATATACATGCATCATCTCTATAGAAATTGGCCTTGAAAATTAAGATGGTATTGGCATTGGCACTTCAAGCACAAGGTATACACATTGTTTAACCTTGCAGGGCCTCCTCATTCAATTTTAAAAAGTGTTTACTAAAGAGACTCAAACAATTGGACAACATAAGAAAAAGGAAAATAATATTCAATGTATTTTTGCATAAGAAAAAGGAAAATAATATTCAATGTATTTTTGCAAGGCCTATGTTTTATAAAGGACTGTACCATTTTTTTTACCAGTACAATCCCAAGGCAGTTGTAAAGGGCAATATTGTATGGGAGCATGCAGTGTCAAAGGACCTTATCAATTGGGAATCCCAAAGGGATTTTGGTCTATTTCTACTACTATTTTGTTGAGGCACATCATCTATATGTTTTGACATGCTAGTGAGGCTGTAACCAGTGAGGTTTTGCTTTGCCAATGAGGAAATTGTCATGATACATTGAATGTAATCAGTGAGGCTTAATGAAGTAAATTTTTAGAGTGGTTTTTCTCCCTATATTGGGTTTTCCACTCATAAATACTATGTTGTGGCTCCTTTTGATTTGTGATATATTTTTGTCTGATCAATCATATTTGTTCAAGCCTTTTGGTCTTCATTTCATGTTGCTTCTCTCAACATTTGAATATCTATGATACTTGAAGTTTATATACATAAATTTGTGAGGATTAATTAAGTTAGATTTGATTTGTAACTTGAATCATTCACCCAAATAAATGACTAAACCATGACTAAATAAATGACTACCATGACTAAAATAAATGACTACCATGACTAAATAAATGACTACAATGACTAAATAAATGATTACCATGACTAAAATAAAAGACTACCGTGACTAAATAAATGACTACAATGGATAAATAAATGACTATTATGACTAAAATAAATGACTACCATGACTAAATAAATGACTACAATGGCTAAATAAATGACTACCATGACTAAATAAAGGACTACCATGAATAAATAAAAAACTATCATGACTAAATAAATGACTACCATGACTAAATAAATGAATAGTTAACAAAAATCAATGAATATAAATTAATGAATAAATATACTACCAACTTGATCAATCAAAACAATCAATAAATGACTAAAAAAAATTTAGTCATGAATTTGGTCGCGTTATAAATGACTGGCAATAAACTACTAATGGTCACGTGACCAATTTTTTAGTAGTTTTTTTAGTCATTTATTGTTTTTTTTACTAGTGATATGTGCTTTGGTGAAGTCATCTTATGGGATTATGTTTAAAATATTTCTCTTAAGATTGCATCTCATGTGTTCCCATGGCCTTTATGGAATATCCTTATGCTTTGGATTCTTCCTTATGTCAATATGGATGTTTGCAAGAATGAGTCCACTTTTTTTTCAAAAAGTGGAAGTGTTTTCCTAGATTTTTCAAAATTTGTCACATTTGACCTTAAAATTTGAAGCACTTAGAGATGGAATCTTAAAAAAATTCAGTAATCATAAAATGTAGTACTCAAAGTCTAGCTTCCAAAAATGTAATTTGTTTTCATACCAAAATAATACAAATTGATTTTCAATACGCGTTTCTAAAAGCCACTATTTAAAAGTCACTTTTTTAACCATACCACATGCACATGTACGTCATCCATGTTTTGACCTAAATAACTGTGTTTTTCTAAATCCTTTTGGGAAAAGATTTGTAACACATTAAAGAATGCTCATGATTTTTTATTTATTTTTAATATATTTTTGTTAATTTTTTATTGGCCATATTTGTTGTTTTGAAAAATCATCATGTACATCATGCATAAGATGACCTAAACTTATCATTTTTTTTATTTTTCTCAAATTGAAAGAATTATCTGAAGAATACTTTCGTATAATTCATTTAAAAAATATATATTTTAATAAAAATTTATTAAAATAATAAAAAAACCTTGATATTTTAAGTTTATGGACCAGTTTGATCAAAAAAATTAAAAAATAGAAAAAATAATCCAATTGTAAAAAAAATACATATTTGGAATCTACACAGTCTTATCTATAATGGGTTTTAATTTTGTCAAAAAATTATGCAAAAAAGGTCTTCAGATATATGTCCAAAGTCACTTTTTTCTTGTGACATTGACATGACCTTCAAGTTGCAGGTCAAACCAGGTCCAACACTCAGGTTCAGGTCCCCAAGCCTTTTCTTGAACCTAAAAACAAAGTAAAAACCCAACTAAAAATTCAAATTTTAAAAAAATAGGATCTCGTTTTGTAGTGGAATCCCGTTTCATAAAAGCAAATAAAATAATATATTTTTTATGAAACAGGATCCCATTTTTGGCTCAAGGCCCCAAAGAGAAACAGGGTCCTGTTTGCTAAATAACGAGATCTCGTTTTGCTTTTCCCGATTTTAGGTTTATCTAAGGTCAAAACTTCCACCTTAAGTGGACTCAACTTCATGATTTCACCTATATATATCTATTTATGTTTATATTTATTATTGAAAACTCCTTCCATGGTGGTTTGCATATATTCTTTCTATTATTAAAACCCCAATGTCTCTACATTTACCCTTTCCATAAGAAATTTATATTGTGTTAGCACTCAAATCAATATTGGTCACCTACCAAAGGTCTTGCATATTTTTCTAACTCAATGGTGATTGTTCATAGCTTAATGGTTCATAAATTAAATCATGAAAATTAAATATGTTGTATTCCCTATATTTCCTAAGTTAGTTATTTTATTTCTTTCTTACCTATTTCCTTTCACCCTATATGTTTGACCTATTAGCCACCTTAGTCCACCACGAGAACCATTCCTTGAAGAACCTCTCACTATATGTCATTACCTTCTTGGTAGTACACAAAAACTAAAAATTGACTACAGAATTTCCCTTGGCTTACCAAGTGCCTATGTTAAATCCATAATCTTCATTTTGCTATTTATTTGATATTTTAGAATGTGATCAAGGCTTGCATTCTTTGTAGCAATCACTCCAACTAATAGTGCAAGTGTATTTTCCCCTTTACACTACAAATCCTCATTGTTTCATGGTCAAATTCATGAACCTTCCATAAGTTCTTATTCAATGGTCTACCCCCATTGTTGATCAATTGAGCATTTAGTATAAGAAGAAGTTTAGAATAATGAAGAATTGTTCTATGTGTCATAGGGGAAATATGAAAGCATGAATGAAAGAATAATTGAAGTAATAAGAGTTTAAAAACACTGAGAACTCACAAAATTGAGATCATACAAACCCATAATGAAATTAATTTAAAAATATTAAAATGATTTAATCTAAAGAAATGAAAAAAATTCAAATCAATTAAACCAAAAGAGAATGCAAACCTTCAATCCCATTGTGTATTGATGCAAATTGTTGATGTGGATTACTCAAATTGTGCATAATCCATGATTGCAAAAGCTTGATGAGAGGTGTGGTTCACAAAATAGGTGTTCCAAAATGCTCAAGACTGGCTCAAGAATTCTAGAGAACTTTCCTATTCTTATGACAATTGTGAATAGATTTTCATGTTTGAAAGACTTCTTTTATAGATTTTAGGAATTTTGATCAACGATGGAGATTCTTGATCTATGGATCAATGGATGAGAGGAGATCAAGGAGATGAGAGAGGATCAAGGAGGATCGATGGTTGAGAATTCATGAGAGCCTAAAGTATCCCTAATTTCATGGAAAAGAGGTTGAAGATATTTTGAATTTGAGGGAAGAAAGGATTTGAATTTGAATTGGGAATATTCTCTTCTTTTTTTTAAAAGAATGTTCTTTATGCAAGTTGGAGGGTTGGAGGAAAATTAGCCAATTAAATTTTAATTGTGAGGATGATAGGAATTAAGATTTTTAATTAAATAATTGGGAATTATTTAATCAAATGGAATTATTAGCATGAAAATGAAGAATTAATAAAATAACCTTAATTATTCAATTAATAGGAGAATACAATGAATTTAATCAAATAATTGGATATTATTTAATTAAATGGAGGAAATTAGGTGATAATGGGGAAAATGATGTTAGTTTAAGTGAAATTGAGATGTATGATATGCTTAAGACATTTTTAGATGTCTACATTTTGCCCCTCTTTGAAGCAATGTACCTATTGCATTGTTTCAAAGACCTGATAATGTATCCTCCAGTATACCCACTAGGAAAAAATTGAAATCATAATGTACTTGGAATATAAATAGGAAAACATGCATGAATGACTAGATAGATCTCCTCAATACCTTTCCAATGCTACAAGAATTGTGAAAATTGGAGATCATGGCAAAAAGTCATGAGCTTGGGAGCCAAAATATAAGATCTAACTTCAATTAAAAAAATAGCACAAAAATACAAAATATCTACAAAGCACCTGCACCACTGGAAAATTTAGATTGTCAGCTTTTTGGTGATATTTTGTTTGAAAAATTTTGCTATATAGATCACAAGTTATGAAAATTTGAAAAAAATAGCCTATTTGGACATAAAGGGACAAATCTAGTATAGTAGAGGCTAAATTGGCACAAGTTTTTTGCCGAGGGGCTAAACATGGGGTCACCCATGTGATCGAGAGCAAAGATGGGTAAAAAATAAAAAAGGCCGCAACCACTACCATTGGTGGCAAGCGGGTGGAGAGGTGGCAGTGGGCTGGCGTTGCACCACCCAAGGCTTTAGCCCCTCCTATGTGAACCAAGTGCTAAGCACTTTATATGCAAAAGCTAATGGTCAATGCTTTTAAACTTTTTAAAACAAAACTTTTAAATAAATTTTATAACAATTAAAACCTACGAAATAAACCTTCGTACTAGACATGATCTGACAACACAATTTGATGGTGGATATTTGTTGACCAGACTGTACTCTATAGGGAATCTAGAGAATATGTTGTAGAGGAATATGCCAAAAAAAAATTGTCAACTATATTAAAAATATTTTCCCAAATTTTTAAAAACTTTAGCCCATTTTTTTTTAAATAAAAGCTTGATAACAATAAGTTTCCCCAAAATTATATAAATCATAAAATATATTTTTTTGGTAAAAAAATTCTGTGAAAAATAATATGATGACCTGGGGGGTTGTATGGCCTGCCCAAGCAAAAAAAATTCCTCAAAAACAACTTTATTGAAAATGGATGAATTTATAGTCAAAATTCATCTAATCAACCACATGAACATATTGGTGATGTCTATCTGGGCCCAAAGTGCTTCAAAAAATTAGTGACCTCCTAGATCAACTACTCTTCACACTTTTTCAAACCCTCATAGATTTGGAAAAACATAACCAAAATTGATGAAATGAAAGGAAAACCTAACTTTCTTTGATGCCCTAGATTCAATTGTGAGGTCCTTGAAACCCCAACATGCACCCAACAAAATCTTCAAGCCAACATGAAACCCTTAGATCTGGGAAGGAATATGCAACACTAGAGCTCTAGTACCATGTAGGGGTTAATGGTGACTCCTCAACACCCCCAAGAATAGTTGCTAGACCAAAAATATCTTCCAAAAAATAGAAAATGGAAAAAATACTTGCTTCAACCATGCAAGATTGAATATTGTTAACTATTGGTTGAACATGCAAATGTACATGAGATGCCTTTCTTATAAAGGAAAGGTGAGACATAGGATTCAACAAGATTGTGACAAGTGTCTTAATCCTATAACATGTGACAACTAACTCATAACTATCTAGGAATCAAGCATTACAAGCTAGATAAGATAAGTTTTAGAAAATACAACTAAGAATTCTAAAAGGAATCTTATATCCTAAGTAAACTTAACATGTGAATATGTCCCCTAAGTCCCTAGTAAGTGAATTAGCTAGGTACAAGACATATATTCACAGCAACACCCCTCCTTAAGTGCAACTTAGGCAAAAGATTATTATACAAGCTATGCAAAGATGAAGGTGAAGATGGGTCCCAACTACGAGGCCATGTTAGGAAACCATTACAATGCAAATGTAATTAATACAATCTCTCACAAATAGAGAAAAGGAGAAAATCCAGTGGGAGAAAACTCTTCTCCAAAAGAGAAAACAAAATAAAACAATGTGATGTATGGAGGACTCAATGATAGATACTAAGAAAATTTAAAAAAAAATTCACCCAATTTTACCTAATATTGCCCCACTATGCCCCGACAAATGAAGGAATGATGGTGTGCTACCCTTTCGAGAGATAAGTCAAAAAAGCTATTTTTTGGGTCAAGATCATGAAAAGGTTATAAGACTAGTTCAATTGAAAATAATATGAGAAAATAAGTCCTAGGAAGCTTAGATATTGATCAGTATTGATAGCCAAGTTGGAAAATTGAGTTGCAAGGTGAAACCCTAGGGTTTTCTAGGCATATATGTTCATTTGGGTAAATTTCAGCCTCATTTGCACACTTCACTTTGAGATATTTGAGAGCCCATTGAGATTTCAACCTTAGAGACCTTGTAGAGACCTTATCACTATGGCACATGCAGTTCGAGCCCTACATTTCATGGATCGAGTTCATCAATTCCAGAGGCCAACTAGCACAGGTGCCCCGATACATATCAAGTTAATTTTCACTTTCATGTACACATTTCAAGATAACTAAAGGTAGGCTATAACATAGGCAAACAAATGCATCATATTTTTTGTGATGCTTTTGTAACCTAACAATGTGCCTTTGTAACCCAACACAATGTACTTTTTTCAAAAGCATCAGGTTTTTGCAAATGCATTGGGTTTTAAAAAAAAATTGACACCTTTGTAAAAGTGCAATGCTTTTGACTATCAAGGTGTGATGCCTTTTGTAAAAGTGTGACACAATTGTTTTTTCTTTTATTTTAGGAATTTAGTATGATGCCTTTGTTGAAATTTGATGCCTTTGACTGGCACTAGATGCTCGATTCCTTGTTAAAAAGGCTCATTTTTCTTCTTTAAGCACTTAGACTTATATTTTTTCAAATTTTGAGAAAATTATCATGAGCATTATGCTTCCAAAATGTCTTAGACCCTCTCATTTTTCAGGAGTTAAGGCCATAGGTCCTTGAGCAAATGACTAGTTTTTTTGCTATGGAAATCAAGTTTTTACATGTGATCAATTTGTACTACATCTTATACATGCCAAAGATTTGGGTGCATCTATCCCTTAAGATAGCTTTGGTAAAGCAATGGCATTCAGAGACCTCATCTTTTCACCTTCTCGTAAGAGAGGCAACCATCACTCTTGAGAACGTCTTGTAGATTCTCAAGGTTTTTATACGAGCACATTTTTTATGATGTATATCAATGCTTTGAGGCTCTTGAGTGAGTCTTGATGGCTGATGAGATCGAGCTTGAGGAGGGACATGTTGACCTTCGAGATTACGCCAGCACAATCAATGATGTTACCATAGTGATTAATGGACTCATCTATAGGCCATTGATGTTAGATCAACAATCTCAACAATTAAGTCCTAGATGGGGGAGGGCCCTTGAGATGATCCTAGAGGACATATGCTTTTTTTCCTAGGGCCCCTACAATTTAGCACACTTATACCACAATATGCATTAGGTAGTATATAGAGGAGCTACCATCTTGTAATAGGTGTCATTATTTTGCACATCGGGGCATGGGAGCACATTGCAATGCTCATACATATTAGAGCTTTACATCGAGAGGTCAAAGAGCCTTTCACCTATATATATGAGGGCATGCTGACACAACATCACATTTGTGAGTTAGCTCACTAGAGGTGTGTGGTTAACGATACATGACAAAGTTCATATGGAGGCCATGGGTTTAGGTGGATGACTAGGAAGATGATAGTGAGCATCTCCTATACTATAGGAAAACTCAATGGTTGCTTGGTTGAACACCACACATAATGGAGAGATACTTACCTAACATGGTTAGGTGATAGTTTGGGGAGTAGTAGGATTCTCCAACAGATGATTATCATGTCATGTTTGTGTGAACCATTAGAAAGATCCCAAAGTGGGGTCCCATTGCCTCAACATAGGCAACCATCATGGATTTTGATCATTTAGCTCAAGTATCATGGGAATACAAAAATGGTGTAGCTAATTTGGGGACTACAACAGCTTATGATGTCTGGTTTGTGATGCATAGGCCTTTGCGGTTTATAGATCCAGTTGCGGGTAGTGTAGGTAGTAGGTGACATAGAGAGGAATCTAGTAGACAAAATCGATAGAGACATCAAGTAGAGGCAGAGGTTTTAGTAGAAGAGGATAGGGGACAAGGACCAAGATAGGATCCAAGATAGGGACCACAAGGTCCACCACCAGTACAGGGTCCTAAGGTCATCAATAGTAGCAGGTAACAACTATAATAGGAGGTCTCGATGATCATAGGGTGAGGGTTTCCTTACAAGAGCAAGATAAGGTGTGATGAGAGTGTGATGGTTTTAGAAAAGAGTGGGATGGTCTCTTTGGAAAATTTTCTCAAACCAAGATAGAGAGGGATCAACTCAAGATAGAGCGAGATCAAGTCAAGACATAACTAGACATAGAGACTACTCAGTAGAAATAATTGGAGATTTAACTAGCACAAATTACAATAGAGCATGATTAGGAGAGGGTACATTGATAACAATTAGAGGCTCTTGCACAAGCTCGGGACATACCATTCCCTTGACTCAACATATCAAGGTCATTCAATCATTACACAGTGAGTCCACATACTACAAGACTTTATATGACATGACAATACCCATTCACAAGTGACAACCTAGATTTTCTTAGATGAATGTTATGGGTCTAAGTAGATCAGATGGCAAGTCTATAGGTAGGACCTTCTCAGGGACATTCAGAGGGATAGGCTCAGTACAAGCAGCCACTGATGGGGCCACCACCTACTCCACCTCCTCACAATTAAGAGGTTCAAGGAAGCTCAGGGTAGAGTAATTCTTGTATATATATGTTGGTGTAGCTATATTTTGATGTAGACAGACTTTATGTATACATATTTGTTGGCTATGGATAGCCCCGGGCTGTATATTTTGATGTATATGACATATTTGATGTATCATGACATTATTTTTTGATGATATATGAGATGAGATGATTTTGATGCGACCATTGTATAACTTGTTATCTTATGCATTGATCCTTTTATTATGTATGCTATGATTATGGATGCAGAGGTATATATGGATGTATGTGTTATGATATGTCTCATGTTCCATGATGTGATGATGTGAGGTTTATTTATTATCTTTAATGTGATATGCATGGAGCTAATGATTTGTGGATGTAGGATGTATGATGTGGATGATGATATGGTCAAGATTTTCTTTTTGTATTTTCATATAATATAGGAGAATCATGTAGGATGGATGAAATGAGATGCCTATTAACTATTTGTGGATATAGGGTGAGATGCATTTATATTTTTGTTATGTCATGATATTTGGATAGAAGTTTTAGTATGATAGAAGTAGAAGAATGAGGTAGCATAGAATGAGATGAGCAAGATGATGATGGAATAGAATAGAAGGATGATGTTGACTAGGATACCAATAAACCTATGATTATTTTGAGGTTTTATTGGATATGTGATGAGATAGGATAGATGATTTTACTTTGCTTTTTTATATTATACAAATAAATGTATAGAAATCCTTATTTTGATATAGCAAGTAGACACGATGCACCAATGCATGAAGAACTAGTGTGATGTTGTATCTATTGCATGGACTTTGACTCTACAAATAGATAGGAGTATCCTTGTTCATACCTAACATATGGAAACCTTGTTTGATCATGTGAAAGAATGAATCCATCAAAGTAAGTAAAACAATAAAAAAAATTTATGATGAACCCAATATGCACTAGACATTGTATTACTCGAGAAGTTATCCCTGCACACACAAGGAAAGTATTCACCAAGGGTGTATTGCAATAACATTCAACAAGAATAGCAGACGAATCAATGGAAATGCCCCATTATGTATCCCTATAGATATACCAAGATATTGAAGATCAAGAAAGTTTTGAGTGAGCAATGTAAATGAGACAAAAAAAAGAAAGATAAAATCACAAGAAAAGATCAAAAAAGGACAAAAATATTAATTTCATCATATCTTTCTAGAGAGATTTTTTTTAGTTGATATCTAAAATGGTGCCTATTGTAGGAACGATCTATCTTTTAAGACATGAATTGGATGTTGATTTTGTATAATTTTGATAGTTAATTGACATGAAGGTTAATTGACATGTTTTAGAATGATCAAGACTCATGATTCTACGTGAAGGTTTTGTGTTTCGATGATTGTATTTGCTTCTATTTGTTTTGGCAAGGGTGAGGATGGTGATAGGTTTAAATTATGGGTGAAATTTTTTGTGAATGAGATGAGTGAGATGGGAATGGATGATTTTGTTTCTTTTTGGAGTATTTTAAATGTTTTTGAATTTTTAAAATGTTGAGGTTGTTTTTGGTATTTTGACATTTTATAAGTTTATTTTTTTGGTACTTTGAACATATTTGGATGTTTTTGAGTTTTCTATATCTAGATGTTTTGGAGATTTTGGATGATACCTAGATCATGATGTCTAGATCATGTTGTGAGCTATAGGACATGGTATATGTAAGTACCTACCTCCAATGTCTAGCAATGTACGAAATGTTATGAATGGATGCATGGATCAAGATGATGAATGGATAGATATGAGAAGGATACCAAGGATTATCTTGTGATAGGATAGCATGTGCAACTAGAACATGGTTGTATAGATAGTGTTAGATATAGGCTATGGTACTACATGGGATTATAGGATTTAAGATCAATGGTAAATGACCATGTCAAGATTTTTCCAAAAGCAAGTTTGAAGTATGCCCCTAACCTTTTTCAAGATCAAGATAATTTTGAATTTGGATAAGGATGAACTAGATGGATAATGGTTCTATTATGGATAAAATGTATAAGATGTTGGATTTATTGTGGAGGGGATGAGATACTTCCACTTGGAATGGTGCACGCAGATGCTCGATTCTACACATGATACATCTTTGCCAAGTTTTCATCATGGTACTTACCCAAAGTGCCACTAGAGTTATTTTCACTGGAGGAAGAATTTTCTCTTTACTATTTTCTTGATTTTTTTAATTTTTTAGTTTATTTTATTAATTTTATGATTGCTTATGTTTTTTAATGTTTACCTGAACCACATGGCAGTGCTAATGTAGATGCTACCATCAAGATATGCCAATGATATCATTCCTAGAGGAGTTTCTTTACCAAGATACAAGTGTTTGAATATAACATCTGAATACTTTTATATTCTTTGATACCAAACATTAACTCATTTGACTGCAAAATCCGATGAAAAATTTGTGATGAAATATGTATAATTTGATGTATCGTCGAGTGCTTGTAAAATTTGATGTGTAATTTTTATTTTTTTGAAATTTTATCCCTGACATTCGTCAAAATTTTGACGAACCTGGGTTTCATCAAAATTTTGACTATCAGTTTCGTCAAAATTTTGACAAACATGAAAAATAAGAAAAAAATCAAATTGTGGCCAGCATAAAGAAAAGTGAGTTCATTGATTTATTGCAAAAGTGTTTTTCTCTACTTGAGACAGTTTGTGGAGAACAAAGGATGATTTTCTTGGGAAAAATTAAAAAAAATTCAAGAAGATATCGCCAGGTTGAGGGTAGTCATTGTCTTTTGTAGAATTCAGTTGTGAAGTCAAATTTGTAGTTCCAGGTTTGAAAATCATATTTTAAAAGCAACATCTCATCATATTTCATTTTTAGAGGTTTAGGGTTTTGAGAATTCATGTCCATATTTTGTTTGTGGAATCACCATAAGATCACAATAAAGGTATTCTTGTATGATTATGTGATCCATAACTCTATTGGTCATGTGGCACAGTTGTGCTATAACAAATACAAGATGCATTCATGTGTGACCCAAGTTTAATGTGACTATGTTGTGATAGAAATGGAGGCACTCATATAATGTAGTTAATTCGGGTTGTATAATGTAGGTGTCAATCATCATTGGGTGCATTCAGGTTGTCTCAAGTTTAACAGGATAGGATGTAATTATAGCATGATCGAAGAGTGATTACCTCTTGCTGCAATAAAGAGCCTATAACTCTGGTTGATATGTAGAGTGGTTGTGTTATATCAATTATGTAGTGCATTCAAGCACAACCCATGTTTAATGGGCTATTCTAGAGAGTCATCAATATTTTCTAAACCTTATGAATGTTACTTAAAGTGTATAGCTTAAACTACAAACCAAGTTTGTTACATACTTGAATGCAATCTTGGGTTACTGCAAACTATAATAATGTGATCTGCTAATAACCATTATGGAAAGTATTAAAGCAAGACCCATGCTATATAGGATACATTTCCCTGATCAAGTTTACATACCCTAATGATCAAACACAAGCTTCCCACACACTCTAGGATACAATCCAAGATCATACCACAACTTTTTCAAGACAACTAATTTTCTTACCCAAGATTTAAGGTTGTTTTTTAATACCAACAAAAGAACTGGTAAGAGCATGATTAGGGTACAAACCCCATGCTCCATAGAAACATAAACAATAACTCTAGCGGATTAGTGAGGTTGCAATACCTCAAAGACTGGAGAATAATGTAGCTAATAACAAAATCTTGCAATCCAAAGATTGTATTGCTACTACCCATGTAGCTTAGTGACATAAATGCAATCTACTTAAGAAGAATGACAGTCACTTGAGATGTGACAATCAAAAATAGGCTAAGCAGTGACAAGATAGTAAAGCTCAAACCTTGCATAGTAAAGTGGAGATTTTAACAGTGAGTTTCCTTACCCCCTTGCTGACCTTAAGGGTTTTTCAAATGCTTTTGGTAGTGTTAGACAAGGAAAATGCAATCAGGGAATGACTGTCCAAATGAAGCAACAGTGGTAATCATAGGTTCAATGTTTCTTCTTAGCCATTAATGTATAATGGAGGTAGTGGATTGCATGTTTGAGCAGTGTTTTGAGACTCATCAAAGATGGGAGAATAGTGAATAATACCTTGTGGACTATGAAGTAGTGTCAATAAGGTTGAATGATCTTAAGAAATACAATACCATGAAGAAAAGAGTCCCCTATAGTAAGTAGGTAGCCTATAGGGCATAGTTTGATTCTATAGAAGGATGATCGCGAGCGGAATCTTCGCGATAGTGAGTGAGTTGTTTGAGATTGCAACGAATCCAAAGGAAGTTAGAAAAATAGTAAAATGTGCAAGAAAATCAAATCGTACACAACAAACAATTCACAATGTTATCTGAATAATGCCCTGAGTTTGAAGACAAAAAATCTCATTGTATCTTGATGAAAGTGGTGACCTTAATGGTCAATCACTAGCAACCATGATTTTAAAACATGCTATTGTGCTTATGGAGGTAACATTTTAAGCAAGGCAGTGAGTGGTGGTTTGGAACAATGGCAGGTATGAAGGACTTGCTTTATATGCATACTATACAGTGTAGCTTAAGACAACATTCTTAGAAGAGATTGAAGGTGGATAATGGAACTCAAGGGTTACCATGAAAAGGATTAAAGCAAAGACTGAGATCTATTTAAAATCCACAGTCATGAAGATATTAAACATGTCACATGCAAAACCCTAGCTAGAGTAATCCAATACATTGCCAAAGAGGATAGTGTGTTAGCGTATCAGAGATCTCCACATTATCTAATTATAGGGAAATACATCATTTATTTATTTTTTTAATTAAAAGAAATCATTCTAAACCCTATATAGGATACATTGATACTTCAAAAGCCTCTAAAGGAATTTGAGATTCTACAAATATATGTCAAGTAAATACCTAGATTACAAATAGTAGTGGGAACAATGTAAGATTTGTTGAGCAGAGCAAGAATGAGATAAGCAGCAATGAATCCTATGCCTCCTTTCATGCACATCTCCTCACCGTTCTCTATCATTCTTTACTGAAACACTTCTCCATTTTGGCGATCTATGCTTGAAAATAATGTTTTGACAAAGATTTTAGAGTATGTTTATTAAAATGAAAACTCCATTCTGGTGGGCTACGCCTGAAAATAAGATTTTGACAAAAGTTTTAAGGTATGTTTATTAAAGTTTTAGAGTATTTTGGCGAGCTATGTTCTTGATTCCTTAAATGATTTATTTAAATGGATTGTGACTAAATAAATTACTAACTATTTAGTCATTTTTATTTGTGTGACTAAATAATTTTTAATCAATGACCAAACTAGTAATTTATTTACTCATTTATAACTGATTTGCAAAAAATGAGTAGAATTTACTCATTTTTAGTTGTTGTGACTAAAAGTTTTAGTCACCTAGTCATTTATTTGCCAAATTCTACTAGTGTGTGCTTCCTTGTGCAATTAGGGCTCTCTTAATGTTGAGGACCCTAGGGATAAGCTCGTCATAAGAAGTGACACATTGCATCTTTAACTAAAAGGATAAATCTGTATTGACATTAGCAATGATGATTCTGACTTGTTGCTCCTTAGGAATGGGTCACTTTCTCTTACTAGCTCGCTACCTCCATCGTTGTAGGAAGTTTGTGATCAAGTTAAATATTTTTATTTTAGGAGTCTAACGGTTGGAAATAATAGTAA
>VDFB02220598.1:0-14121 GCA_007258455.2 Sequoia sempervirens | reverse complement strand
TGGCTTCCGACATTCCAAACATCCCTTCTTCTCTCATGTATTTCCAACATTGATCTTTTATTAGTGTTGCAGTTGCTAGATTTGATTCAAACTTGTCGATGGCTTCTAAAAGCCTTGCCATAATTTCACAATCACCTCGTCTATTGATATGAAATGACTTATTGCTACATGTAAAGGTGTGTATCATTTTCTATCCGCAATTAACTATCTCCCATATCTCCATATACTTTGCTTCTACATATTTAGTGCTTTTTGAATAGTTTCCTTACAACGATCCATGTTTTCATAAAGTATGCCAAGGCAAGGAGTGTCATCCTCAACTATACGAAGCATGTCAACAATTGGTTCACATACATTCAAAACCTTTGCTCCACTTTCCCAAAAAATGCTGTTTAAAATGATTTGTTCTATGTTCTTCCCCTTAGGACATTTAGAAAGTGCTGAATTTGCCCACTCATTGGAACAAATAATAGACCTCAAAGCTGCTTTCTCTTCAACCACTCTTTTCAAAGTGATATAAAATGAAGCAAATCTTGTGTCACAAGGCCTCAACAACTCCCTAGATGCATGCTGCCTATAAAGACTCGATGTGAGACGATGATTTCGTATGAAATTTGCAATTGCTCTCCCTTTATGAATTGCTTCATGTACCCATGGGAATTTAGCCAAGTCATGAAGCAACAAATCCAGACAATAGGTTGCACATGGGCTCCAATATATTTTTGGGTACTTCTCTACAATCAACTTCTCAACTCCCACACAATTTGCTGCACTATCATTTACCACTTGAACTACATTTTCCACCCCTACTTCAAGAAAGGATTCCTCGAATATTTGGAAAAATATAATTTGAAGCTTTCTTTTGGTTCACGGTGTCAATTACCTTCAAGAACACAATGCCTTTAGGACAAGCCACCAAAACATTAATCAATGGCCTTTGACATATATGGGTGATCCCACAATAGCGGTTTACACTTTTTGGGGCATCCTGATTTTTGCTAAAATCACGTATTTTTAGAAAATATAATGATTTAAGCTTTGAAAAGTTCCATTTAAAGGATTTCTAATTGAAGAGGGTTTGATCAAACCAACTTAGATAAAACCCCCTTGGATAGAACCCCGCTAGTTTTAAACCATACCTATAACAGGGTCTCCTTTACACCTATCAAAATGCTGATAAAAAACCACTTTTGATTTACCTTTTGGGTGATCAAATGAATTCATTTAAAATTTATTATTTGTAAGCATGTAGTCTTTATTATAAGCTTCCCAAAAAGTATAATTTTAAATATATTGAATTCTAATATTACATTTTATTTTTATTTCATAGGGTTCAGCTTTCACCAAAATCAAGCTTATCTATTTTGGCACATGGAAAATAGGTTATCAAAAATTTAAAAAATGTTCTAGCTTAGAAATGATGTCTGATCAGAAAACAAAAGAAATTAATTTGATAGAAAAAGTTTTGCCGTTTACGCCTCCACCTATGTCTGAAATTGTAATTGTTTTCTGACTTCAAAACTTGATTAAAAACAGTTATCTGTTGTTACTTTACGAACTAAAATTCGGGAATAGCGTTGATATCATAGTTGCAAAGCCAAATTCGGCAATGAATTTTATCCCTCTCAGCAAAAATGTTATGTTGTTTACGGTGATACTCTAAAAAATGGTGCCACTGGCAAAAACTAGAGTCTTTCCTGTGAAGAGATGGAAAATAAATGCAATTTGATTCAATTTTTTTTTTTAAATATATTTAGAATCTATAGACAAAATTTCACAAATCATTAGTTTGCATCATCTTCAAATTCCTCATGGTTTAGTAGTTATAGGTGCCTGAAAGTGAAGATTTAGTTAAAAAAATTTAGTTCAATGACCAGTTTGGCCAAAAATTGTAAACCAATATTATGGGATCACCCATATTTGACCATCCATCACTGAATATAGTGTAGCCTGATGCCTTCTAGGATGCTTTGATCTCAACTAATTTCTTAGTCACTCTATCTTTTGACTTTTGCAAAAGAGTTGTCCTACAATTGTATTACGAAAATTTGGATTTCTAGCTACATTGAATGGAATAGCACTTGAATGAAACAAATCAGCTAATGCATCATCCACCTGTTGTTTCTTTGATGGTTTCCTATAACTTTTCAATGTTCCACTTTTTTTAGATACCCCCGTGGCCTTGGGTAGACTAGAAGAGGAAGACATAACAAATGTGAATTCTAGATACATCCTCTTCAATTCTTTGTTTCTTTTGTGCCTTCTTCATCTTTCTTGCAATTGAAGAGGAATGCTCTTTCTCTAAAATAGCTCTATGTTTTGGAGTCACAGCTGGACATGTAGTAACACCTCCACCTGTACCCCTTGTAATACCAAGCAAGTGGTCCATTACCCTCGTTAAACTTCCAGTAAAATTTTTCGGGCACTTATTACAATTGATGTTAACACTATTGCGGGTCACATGCTTCCATGCCTCAGAAGTTGATTTGTTTGGAGCCATTAAATTAAAATCTGCATGCTCCAAAAGAAAAATATGTAATATTAAAAAATAAAACATTAACTAAATTTTATTTAAAAAACATTTAAACAAAATATATTAATTCTTTTTTAACTTTAAAAAACAAAATAACTTAGTATATATATATATATATATTGGTACATATCCAATTAGCAAGTTATTACAAAGAAATTTTATGTGCCCCCAAATTGGTAGGACTCTACCAGTTTGGGGGTAGGTCCCATAAAATTTCTTTGTAATAACTTGCTAATTGGATATGTACCAATTGCCCACGTGATGCACACCAAAATCCTTGAACTTGATATTTCCTAACATTGCAATGTTTTCCACGTTCTTGGGCCCCATAAGATAATATGCAAAAGTAATATCTCAGATTATATTGAGTTAGTGCCCACTCTAGAAAAATCTATCGAAGGCTTTGTTGGCAAGGGATGGAGATAATGATACTGATAAGAGGCTTATGGTCGATGGTTTTAAAGTTCAGTCCCATTTAGAATGGCTATGAAACGCCCAAAGTAACCGCCATGGAGACGCTAGTGTTCTTGACTTGCTCAAAAAACCAACTAGCTTTCCTGGGGGTGATAACAGACTATGGGTTGAAAAGAGTATTGCTGGAAGGGGATTTTTTGATTGTGAAGGCCGTGATGCTCATCTTGGGTCGAGATTTCCTTACTTCTCGAGAAAGATATTGCGTTAATTTTGATATAACCTCTCAGTTCGTTGCTTCTCTGTTAGACCTTCATATTGCTAAGGACAGGGTTTCAAAATTGACACGGATTCTCTTCAACCCAACACTTCTCGAGGGTTTGGAGGATATGCTTACCGCCTCCCGCTTGGGGAGAGGGATACCTCGTCCTCGAGACCTTGTGCAACATGCAAACCGAGACACTTAAATATATTAATTTTAAAATAAAATAATATTATATTAAATATTTGAAATAATGTATTTGCTAAATTTAAATTAAATATGTTAGATTTTAGCATATCTATTGAATTTAATTTAAATATTTTATTTTACATTTGTTGATTTATAGATATAATTTATTTAATGGTAATATTAAAAAAATAAAAACTACGAAAATAAAATAATACAATATTAAATTGAATTATAATAATTAATAAATGTTTATTTTTTAATAACTAAATAAAATAAAATATGGCATTTGTAAACAATAAAAAATAAATCATAAAACATTATAAACTTTTTTTTTTTTGGGTTGGTAATAAAAGTGTTTTGTATTGCATTTGAAATTAAAAAGTATATTATCATTCCAATTCTTCTCCTTCAAACCAAAAATTTCTGAAACCCTAACAATCCTATCCTGAGACACAGTAACATGCATAGACAAAAACCCATTCACTATCCCCATACATCCGCCATCTATCAGTCATTTCGCCATTCCAAAAAACGACATTAAACTTTTAACAGTTTTTTGAAAACTAAACAAAAAGCCCCCAGATTACTCTGTACAATTTAGACACTTCATTAAATAACTAGACCATTAACAGCTAAAAACTATCAAAAAGACCAGAGAAATTGCTAGCTTCATTTTGCACTACCCGGGTTCTTAGCTCTGCCCTTTGTTTGCACCTTCCGCTTCTGCTGGTTTGCCTTTGCTTTCTCCATCTGCTCCATTTCCGCCTACGCCTCTGCAATAAAAGCTTCAACTTTCATTAGTTTGATGAACAACTTTAGTGCCTTTGTAATGTCCCCTTCTCGAGCATGACTTTTTTTGTTGACCGTTGGCCTATTCTGGAGACCCGTAGGCTTCTCGGGGGTGAAATTAGGGTTTCATGGTTGGAGGTTTCTATTGCTCACGGATGGGTGATTGAACTGCGGATTCCTTCTGGGTTTTTCGTGAGCTTCGCGGTGATGTGTTTTTCTTGGCATTCCGAGCACCTTCATGAATTTACTATTTTTAGTAAATTCTATTTCTGGCAGTGGTCCTGTTGGCTTCGGCACGGTTGGCTCTCATCTTCAGTCAGTCCAGTTGGTTTGATCAATCTTGACCTTGGGAAGCATTTTTGGTGAGATATCCAGTTGATTTTAAAATGTTATATTTTATTATTGTGCCCCTTGGCCTAGTGAAGCAACTTTAAGTTGTTCTTAAAAGGGGGGACTTTGAGGGGTGGCGCCTCATGAAGATATTTCTTTATTTTCTAAAGTTCAAAAAACACATGCTTGAAATGGACGCCTATCTTGGAGGAGTTTATTTTAAATTAAAGTCAAAATTACCTTGAAGAAAAAGGGACGCCATCTTGGAGGGAATTGAAGTATTTCAAATTTGAAAAGTTAGGGTTTCTAGAAGCTTCTGGAGGGTCTTCACAAAGTTATAAAAGGAGGTTTTGGGTCTTCATTTGGATTATCTGATATCTTGAGTAATGTTATGTTGCCGAAATGGTGATGGACTACTTCAAGGAATGAATGCCTCCTAGCTTGGCTCGACTTCGTGCTTGTGAGATAGCACCTAGGGGAGAGGTTTGCTTGTTTTGAGTGAATTTTGTAGTGAGGATTGCATTGTTGTTGAGTTAATGCTTTGTAGTTCAGTTATTTGCATTTTCATATCATTTTCTGGAGTTGCTGAATGTTGCATCAGATTGTTGTTTTTATTTGTAAGTTGAAAAATACAAAAAGAATCATTCTGGGTATTGTCATTTTGTGTCTCTTTGGCAAGGGCGCCCCTGTTCACCAATTTGCAGATTTTTTAAAGAAGAATTGAATTTTATCTTAAGGAATCGCCCCTCCTTGAGGGCCGTACCATCTGGAGGTGTCTTGGGATTTGTGTAAGAAAATATTAAAGGATTTTTGTGGGGGTTTTTCTGTCCAAGCTTGGTCGCCATCCTTCTAAGGGTGCTTTGCATTTGATCTCACGTCAATAGGGTTAGAAATGAGTGAGTTATGAGCATTTTGATAGGAGTCTGTGTTGCTGGTTTTGATATTCATGTTGCTGGTCTGTCATATCAGACTTGAGAAAATTGTGTATGAGTGAAGGGTGGGTGTTAGGAATTCATATTTGATCTAGTGGATGACATATTTACTATTGCAGCACTTTGTGGAGCTCTAATCCTTGATCTTGCAGACATTCTTCAATATATTGTAAGCTGCACAGTAGTACTGTCAGCATCTCTTCTAATCTTGTTTTCATGCTTTGTAATTGCCCACTGAATAAGTGGAAGAGGCTGGCTTGCCGCCTGTTTACTTGAATTGCATTGTAATATCTTACATCTCCGCCCTATGGTAGCTCCATTCCCACTCCGGGTTTGAAAGCACATTCTGGGTGTTGAGTTTACTTTCAGCATATTAAATGATAGGGGTCCTCTGACCATATGCTCATCGTCCTCCGGCGCATTCTTGGTTAGAGTTCTTATTTCCGCATTGCATTGAGATCCTCTGACCATATGCTCGTCGTCATCCGGCGCATTCTTGGTTAGAGTTGAATTCCGCATCGTTTTGGTTTAAGTGCTAACCCTAACGGATGTGTGTTGCATTGCTGATTGTAATTTGAAAATTAAAAAAAAAAATTGGCTCGGAATACTTTAGCCTTCGATCCCAACCAAGCTTCTTCTCTGCACCGTGCCTTGAATCTTCCCTTTGGCCAACGAATAAAGGGTAAGCATCCAATAGGCTCCTCGAATTCTTCTATACCTATTCCTTCATTCATGCCTAGCCCCACACTTGGAACAACCCATTCAAGAATACTCTCCATCCCAACCAGGAAATCCTCACACACTAGTGTAACAATCACTTCCCTCATAGTTTCCACTATTTCGCCAACTTCCTAACCCCACATTGCAATCATGGAATACACATCCATGTTCGTTCTGTAGCGATGTCTAAGGATTCAAAAATCTCATCCCAAAATCATTCGCACACATTTTACCAGCCTTTCATCTTCAATAAGAAACAAATCCGATAACTATTGTGCAGATGCATCCCCATAAAAAGGATTAAGTTGCTGTCTGGAGAGGAAAGTAAAATTTGCCTCCATGATTACCTTGTTCCACCGTCGTCACTGCAAATTCTCTCCTCGGCTTTTTTGTTCCTCACCAAACACAAAGTGATAAACAAACTGATGGCCAAGGACTTAATTTACCTTGATTGCCACATTCTGTTTTTAATGCCTCTGCGTACTGAGATGCCACCGCCACCTTTTCTAGCCATTGCCACATTCTGTTTTTAATGCCTCTGCGTACTGAGATGCCACCGCCACCTTTTATAGCCATTGCCACATTCTGTTTTTAATGCCTCTGCGTACTGAGATGCCACCGCCACCTTTTCTAGCCATTCTCCCATCTTTTCAAATCTACTACACTTTGATGTCTATCTTGTCTATTAAATGCTTTGTACTTCCCACTTCGAAAACTTAATCTGCCAACTCCACATTCCTTAAATCTTCAAAAATTAAATCACCAACTTGCTTAAATTTTAATGCCCATTTCGAAAGGACATCCGCTTCAACATTCCCCACTCTTCTAATGTGGCTAACTGTAAAATCTTCACATGAATTTAGCTCTTCTCGTATTTTTTCTATTGCATTTTGGAGATGCCAAACATTTATCGACCCTTTAATCACTGCTTGTATTATTATTAAAGAATCTCCTTCCAAATGTATTTCTGTGGCGTCCAACCTTTTTCCAAGCTTGATCGTCGTTAAAGCTTCCATAGCTTCAATTGTATTGTTTGTCCCTTCATTTGACTTCTTCGCCCCTAATGCCAAAACATCACCTTTCCAATCTCGAATTATGAATCCTACCCCTGATGGTCCAGGATTCCCTTTTGATGCGCCATTGAAATTAATTTTCCACCATCCTTCCGAAGGTTTTTCCCAAATCACCAACTCAGACAAACAAGAAGCTGGTTTAACCCTACTAGGCCCCTTAACAAGCCGGAAACGAATACTTGGCCATTGGGCCTGAATGCGTTCGTCTTCCATGGTGAATGGGATCTTTGAACTACAATACTATGAAGCTGCTGCTCCTACCACCTCTTCTATAGCATGATTGATTCTCCAATGTAACCTTTCCAAAGACTCTTCTTTATCTAGAAAAATTCTCCTATTTCTCTCTTTCCAAATTTCCCATACAACTACAGAGTGGCTGACATTCTAGACACAAGAAAAAGTTGTCTTTCTTTTCATGACAGGCCATCCTTCAAAAACGTTCCTCAAAGTTTCCGGTGTAGGACCTTGCTAGCCCAAGGACATCCTTAACATTTCCCAACATGAAGCTGCCACTTTGCAATGTAATAGCAAATGATCACTTGTCTCCTCTGCCTCTGCACACATCACACATCTAGTCGGTCCACATAAACCTAAGCGTTTCCTTCTTTCGCTTGTTAGAATGCGTCCCCTAAGTGCCAACCACGCAAATGCCCCTGCTTTTGGTAAGCACTCTTTCCCCCAGCATAAACTTGTCGGCCATTTTTCATTACCAATCTCTGTGTTCAGAAATTGGTACCCTAATTTTACAGAATATTTCCCATCCGTTGCACCAACTTACTACCTTATCTTCCTTATTGGACTTCAAAACCTTCCTGGATTGGAAGATCTCCTGCATTAACATTCTTTGTCGATCTGAAATCTCAACATTCTGTAGAGATTTCTAGCTCCATTCACCCCCTAATGCATCTCCTTTGAATTCCATGTAATCATTGACTTTAACTCCTCAATGTTGTGAAAACTGAAGTTTTAATTCTTGCAGCTCACCATTCTCCTTCAAGGTTGGGAAGCCCTCCCATGAGTCTTCCCAGAATTTCGCCTTCTCCCTATTACCATCTGCCAAGTGATGTGATCAACTATCACCTGACGACAAGATACCACAAAATTCCAAATTGCTGAGCCATTTGGAGGATTTTGCATGGTAAAGATCCTGTTGCCTTCCGTCAAATCCAAGTATTTGGCCTTTAAAATTCAGACCCATAGTTGAGAGGGTTGGGCATATATATTCCAAACCAGTTTTGCTCCTAAGGCCTCGTTCATGATACTCCAATCTCTCAATCCTGCTACCCCTTTCTCTTTCATCTTACAGATCTTCTCCCACGAGAGTAGAGGGATTTTATCTTGTTCACTAGCTCCATTCCAAAAGAATTTCCTCATTCTCTGCCCAACTACCTTAATAATTTTTTTGGAATTTTAAGGCACATCATAGAGAAAATAGGAATGGCTGAGATAACCGACTTTAGCATCAAAATCCTTCTAGTTGATATTAGTCACCGACTTTTCCAACCATCCTTTTGCTTTAAACAACAATCAACCAAATCCTTCTAGATTGTTGCTTTACTTGCTCCCCCAAATAAAGGTATACCCAGGTATCTTCCTAGTAGAGAGCCCAATTTCATGTCTAGGATAGAGCAGATTTCTCTTTGCTTTTGGCAACAGGTATTAAAAAAGAAAATTTCTGATTTTCGCCAATTTATGCACTGACCAGAAGCTTTACTATACTTATCAAGAATTTCTTTCATAACCCGAGCTTCTCTGAAAGTGGCTTCTCCCATTAAAAGAGTATCATTAGCAAACTTTAAGTGGGAAATAGAATCCACACCCTCTGCAACACAAACTCCTTTCCAAATTCATTCTTCTCTTTTCTTTGCAATTAGCCTGCCCAAAGCATCTACCATTATAATGAATAGAAACAGAGGTGTATTGATACAACTCGCCACCCAATTGACCCATACCTCTGAGAATCCAAACTTCCTTAGTACCTTTGAAAGAAAACTTCTATTCACTTCATCATATGCCTTCCCATGATGAATAGTTGTAAGGAGTTAGTTGAGGAATTTTAGGATTCCCCATGGCAAAATTTGAAGAATTAAATGCAAACAAAATCACAAGATTAACCCCCATAATCACTCGATCAATGATCCTCCTAGTAATATATGACCATGTAATGAAAATGCCAAATTAAGCCCATATAATTAAAAGTACAATTTTTTGATAGAATCAAATGAATTAGACTACACCAATGAGAAGTACACAAAAAATTATGCACTTTCATAAAAAATGTTAACGTATGAGCTCAAACATGGTGAAGTTGATGATTGAATTCCTGCAACACCCTATGGATCACTTGCAATTAAAACACCCTATCATGGAAGAGAAAAACGACTAATTTGCTATGAATCTTGAGATTTCTTTAGGTGCAAAAGAAATTGATTACAATATACAATGAAGCCTTTGTTATAAAGACAAAAATGAAACTCTATGATAGGATTAAATTAGATCATGACATATATCTTAATCCCATGACTTGAAATGCAAAATATCACATGACCTAAGTAAGCTTAATTATGCTAGTGTAAATAGGTACCTAATAGTAATTAATTAGGTGATTACCTTTTCACTCGGATAGAATGAAGCCTCAAAAGTTTTGAAAATGAGAACTGCTCAACATTGGTTATGAGAGTTTGCAAATTTTAGAAAATCCAAACACCAAGATAAAAAACCATCTGCACCATTGTGAAGTTCTCAAAATCTTGTGACAAATCAATAACAATTGTTTGAAAAAGGAGCCGTTATGACCTAGAACATAGGCTTTGAAAATTAGGTGCAAAATCAAGCTGTCAACAGAGAGGGGGCATGATTTGGCAGATAAATTATGTTGACATCTTGTTGATGTCACTTGACACCTAGAAACAAAATATGATGGTCAAAATATTCCTTAGGATTGCAAAACTGTTGTTGGTTTCCTAAAAATTGCCCTATGGACTCAAAAATTGTTGATACAAGGACAAAACTGCCTATTTGAATGTGGGAAATTGCTTTTAGGTTGTAGAGGGTGGTTTTATAGTTGGTAAGCTGTTTGCCCAGGGAATTTGGCCAAGATTTGCCATTGGTGGTTTGCAGTTATCGGTGGAGGGATATTGGTGGTGGTGGGGGGCTTAGGCCATGTGGTGCCTATTTGTGGGTACCTTGTGTAGGTAGGATATGTTTGTACCTAGAAGATTCCACAAACTAGTAGACAAAATTCATAGAAAATGGATAATAAAATGTAGATTAGACCAATACTTGATGGATACAAGATTACACCTTTCATATGGATTGTGCCAACACTATGCACATTATTCTTCAATACGGTATGGCTGTCCAATCTGTATAATGGAGGGCAAAAAAATTCTTCGATGGCTCTAGGAAAAGTTATCTAATTTTGATGAAAAGACATTTGATGTTTAGGTTTTTAGGCCATTTGGTAGGGTCATATTTGCCTCAAAATGTTTTAAAAGATTAGCTACTCACCAAATTTGGCATGTACCTCCCAATTTCAAACCCTTGTAGATATGACCTCCAATGTTTAATTTGGATGCAACAAAAGACAAAACTGACTTTCTCAAACACCTTGAACTCAATGAAGAGCTCATATATACTCTTAAGAATCTCCCAAAGCAACTTGCAATACAAAGCCACAAAGAGGAACCCCTGTCCCCCCCAAATCTAGTATTTTTATCAAGTTCTTTTGATTCTCTAGGTCATCATTCGGTGCAAGAGAAGAGCATACTCAAATTTTCTAGTGCAACCAAGATTCACAACCTAGATCTTTTGAAAGACTAACAAGAAGCAATCCCACAAGCTCTAATACCCTGTAAAATTTGGTATGGAGATAGCTTCCCAAGATCAAGGTGCTTTAATGAAAGCACAAAAAGATACCCAAAATGAGAGAATAATTATATTCTATCAACTAAAGCAAATATGCATGAGAATAGATTGAAATTACAATGAGAAACCCTTGTATTGCAAGGGTGAGACATAGGACAACACAAGATTATGAGGTGTTTTAATCTTATGACTTGAGATATAAAAAATAAATAACCCAAGTAAACTTAAGGAGTAAGGGGTGAATAAGACCTAGATGGAGAACTAGTTGGGTATTGTACCCAATTCACACCAACAATTTTGAAGGGAACTATTAATGATGTGGGACCATTTGGGTTTGTTAAAGGCTTTGAGTTTGCTTGTTTGCAAGGTTTCCCTTCGATCCAAGTGGAATAGGTGTGGCAAGCAATCATGAATGCTATGAGCAAATAATTGAACCTAGCTGGAAATTAGAGAATATTCTTAAGGAATGTAGAGATGTCCTGCCTGGATTCGAGTAAAGATTCAAGTATTGTTTTTGAGAAATCAATAAACTCAGAGATCTACTTTAAAAGTTGGCGTAATCCAGTTCTACTTAGTTTTGAGTTCCTTAACAGAAGTTTAGTTGGGCGTGCAGCCACTCCTGTTAAAGGATATGCTGGACATATGTTTCCATCTTATCTACAAAGGAGCCAATCATTATGAAAAGAGGAGAAATCTTTTGAAATAAATGGGTGTTATAATTTTTGCAGTTTTCAAAATTTTATTTTTTGGGAGTAAGCAGGGTTGGTGTAAGTAAATAATTTTGCCCCAAAACATTAAATTGTAGGCAGGGTGGCAGTTTGTCAGGAGGCTTGACATTTTGTTGGCTCCTCGAGTCAATGCTAAAAATGCAACATTCTCTTGTACGGAATGTAACCTAAAGGATGGCAAAATAATTTTTCTTAACTTTGGTGAATTTTAACGTAATAAATGTAATCATACCAGTGTGCAAAGTTTTGGACTCAGCTCTTTTAGCTGTATAAAATGTGTGTAGTATGTGTGGGAGTGAAATTATAATCAGCAGATTGCTTATGCACATCTTTGACATTTTCTGTTGCTAGATTGGGATAATATCTTTCTACTATCTTGGGCCAGTAGATATTTTTTTTGTTTCTATTGTTGCTGTGACTATCGTTTCTTGACTAGTGTGTGCATCTTGTATACAGCATTTGGTCACTGAATCCTTGTTTTGCAGATAGAAGAGAAAGAAGAAGGAGTCTGGGCATCTGCTTTGAGTTGCTTAATGTATATGATTTGTGATAGAGGAAGAATTCAAAGGTGCCGGCTGAATGGACTTGATGTGAGGGTAAGAATGAGTACTATCTTTGGATAATGAAATGTATTTTTCAAACTAAGTCAAATCTTTTTTTGTAAAATGTACCTAATTTTAAGCTTGCATTTTAAAATCCTTGTGACATGGCTCCAAGGATGATAAAATTTAAACTAGTTTTCCAATATGGCTATATTTTTCTTTCCAAGGATAAAAAGATAGATTATATCAAATACATGGGCAGTGCCCTGAACTTCGAAGGTGTACAACAATAATCAATTTTCATCAGAGGACGACAGCTGTTAAGTGATCCAGTTTGGAGCTTACGGGGTGAGATTATTTAGTTAGCAACTTAGCACCTCCATATGCAGAGCTTATAGCTGCCATAGCCTATTCTGCTATACATCAAAATAAAACTTGTACCAGACCTACAGTTCAACAAGATTGTGTGGTTATTGTTACCAAAAACTGAATTGGGTGAGTACTTTGATCCTTCATCCAAACTAAATGCCTTTCATGTTCTGCTGGAAAAGTTTGCACTCAGAAAAACCTATTGTTTTCATGATCTGAATAGGCATAGACTATGTCACAAGGTTCGTGTTTATTCGAATTAGACAAGAATAAATTTCGATCAAGTTTGGCAAAAAGAAAGCCAAAAAAAATTTGTGATTAAATTTGACTTATGTAAATTTACAGATTTTTTTTGACACAAAAAATAAATCCAAAACATTAAAATATAAGTAAGTTAAAAAACTTAATTCAAATATAATAAATACTAATTATGTAAACTTTTTTATATATTAAATGTATTAACAAATTAATTTTTTTAAATTTTTAAAAAATTTAAATTATAATTATTAAAATTTAATATAGTAGAAAGATAAAAACAAAATACAACAATGTTACATTAAATTTTATTAAAGAAACAAAAACAAAATAAAAGCAAAACCTAATAAAGTGTATTCTTTATTTATGTCTCTTGGCCGCAGCTTTGTTTTGTAGATTAAGGGATCATGCCATGATTCAACACTGAACACTGGGCTTTCAAGTTGGGTCAATAGTTAATAAACTTTTCTTCCTAAACCAGATGTAGGTTGAGAGATTTCCCATTGCTTGATTGAGGTTAAGGCCTTAAGAGGTATCTGCAGTATCTGGATTAAAGGCTGGATCATAGGTTGAGGGATCTCTCTTGCCTGATTGAAAGGCTGGTCAATGGACCTACGAAACACTTGTAGGATAAAGATGCTTGTGAACTAGAAGTGAAGCTCCTATCTTTTTCCTCATGAAAAAATCTGAAAAAGCTAATAAAAAATGCAATTTTGAAATATATTTTAATTTAAAAAACTAAGCCCTTTCTGTATGAATACCAGGATGGACTGAAACAATTATTATTATTATTTTTTTTTGTTGTGTTTTTCAAAGTTTGCCGGATTTCAAACCTTTTGCTTGAAATTTGGCAAGCCCTGTGACTAAGGGGATAGATAATCATAACTATTTGAAGCTTGCGATTCATAGATAGAGAGGGATCCCTTGCAACAGCGTATTTGAGAGGCAAGGATCAAGTTGGGAGTTGTATCTGCAATCTGATCCCCCATATAGGTGGAGGTTATAATGATTTCCACTAGATTGCTATGTATAAAAACTGAAACTTGAACAGAATACTATTAAATATTTTAGTCTTTGCTCTTATTAGGGTCAATCCTTAGCAGACAAGATCACAAAAGCAA
>VDFB02220596.1:0-16417 GCA_007258455.2 Sequoia sempervirens | reverse complement strand
AGCATACTGAGGTGAATGAATATATAAGATTGCAAGTTATTGAAGATCATCAAGAACCAGAAATGGAGGACTTAGCTCAAAGTAGAGATGGCGTGGGAAATTTCCAACGTTCATTCATCCGAGGAGGAGAACATGAAGAAAGAAGTGATTCCAATACACTTCAGGAAGGAATGATCCTTGATGAAGAAGTTCAATCATGCAAGATGGAAAAGATGATAAGCGGCTTGAGGCAAGATGATACGTTTGACGATCAATGGGCTACCAGGATGGAAGCAGAATATGAAATACATTTTGCATCGGCACTTGATCCACTATTCACAGTCATGGAGGAATTGCTTGATGAAATTGAAGCAAATGAAAGGCTACTTGATAAGCAAGCAATTGTGACAGAGATAGAGAATGAAGAACAATTCAGGTTGGGGCTTGATCCATTGCTAGGAATTCAAAAGAAGCCAGTGCATGAAACACTCCAAATTTCCAAATGCCTTCTTGAGTCCAATTCCCGCCCCACTCCACCCAGTTTAGATCATGATGTTGATCTCCATATTTCAGATGCAAGTGGTATGGTTCACCATCAACTTCGACCTCCTGATGAAGCGATTGATCACGAGCAAGAATTCATGTCTGCAAATGAAGACCACCAGGTTGTATCTTTCCCTACTATTGACTACAAGGAATATCATTTTGATTATGGAGATTCAGGAAAGATAACTTGTTTATGGATTAATCATGGTCCGGATGAGTTGCCCCAGCTACTAATCTTTCCTGAGGTTTTGCTTGAGTTTCAGATTTGTCCATTGAAGGAATATTTTTCTGAGTTTAAAGATAAGTTTGCAAAACTTCGCACTATGACTGCTACTTTGTTGTTATTGCACATCCTGAGAAATCATGCTAGGAGTTGTATATACTTAGGTCTTTTGACTGTTTCTCGCTTAAATTTTTATTTTTTTTTTGTTTTCGTTTAGAGTAGGTTTCCTTTCCGCTTTGTTTGCTTTAGATTAGTTGCTTTGCTTTCTTAGTTTAGTTTGCTTGCCCGTTTTGTTTTGCTTTCAATAAAGGGGCTCCCATTTGTGAAAGGCGTTGTATCTTAAGAACTCTAGTGTCTGTGCTAAATCA
Organism: Sequoia sempervirens; assembly: GCA_007258455.2. Classification (NCBI taxonomy): domain Eukaryota; kingdom Viridiplantae; phylum Streptophyta; class Pinopsida; order Cupressales; family Cupressaceae; genus Sequoia; species Sequoia sempervirens. Next base: position 15,301 of record VDFB02220596.1, on the reverse strand, counting down.
TGTTCAGTCCATTTCTTCAATTAATATTTGTTGAAAATCTGTGAAGCCTAGATTAATTGTCTCTAAAGTGTCCTAAGGTTGAGGATAGTACTTGACTGGGAAGGAAATCATCTATTGTGTCCTGATACCGAGTCTTGCAGTTATTACATTTTACACACTTAAAGAGTTCTCTGAGTCAGTGTGGTCTCCTAGGTGAAGTTGTTGGCTAGAAAGTAATCAAAAGTCTTGCTTCAGCGCCACTATAATGCTCAAACCCAGGTGAGCTTCATTGCTTACAGGCCAAAGTGTGGAAATATATGAAAAGAAAAGAATATCAAAATGAATCAAAAGGAAAAGAATGAAAAATCAAAACACTTGGCTTTTGGGTGTGCGGAAATCTCTACAGGTGTACCAAAGAAATCAAAACACAAGAAAAGAAATAAATCGCCGGAAGTAGAGCAATCTCCGTGAGATTATAGCAGATAACCTCGCCGGGGCTATGGACGCTCGCTGGCAGCGAGGCTCTATCCAAGGATGCTTTTGGAGCTAAGACCCAAAAATATACTGGAAAGTCATCACGGAACCAAAGAGTCATGTTGGTCTTAAGAGACAAGAATAAACCCATGTGCACACACTTGTAACTGTAGGATGAAAGGTCTTGATATAGTTTAGGATTTCTCTTCCCTTTTGAGTACTCTTCTTAGTCAAGGGGTAAGTTAGTGAGAATTAATCTGAGATTCCGGGTTTGAAGTAAATTCTATCTTTGAAATGTTCAGGAACATTTATTCAGGTTGGCGCTAGATGTTGTGACCATTTCACACATCGCCCCATTGCAAATGGGGACCCCTTGTTTTCGCTTTTTGCCTCGGTGTTGCAGTTGCATGTCACTTGTCTTTTTACAATGAGGTCATCATGTTGAGGGTTCTAAGTCAGTCAGTCTGCCGAGAGTCATCTGAGCCAAGTCAAGAATCCATGCTTGAATCAGCGCGTAAACGTCACCATCGTGCTTAGAAGGCCTGGGAGGCGAAGATCGACTGTCGTTTCAGTCAAATCCGACACTTCCAAATTTTTAGGGTTCTCACCCCGGGCCCCCTATTTTTTAGGACCTACTTTTTGGCACTTTTGGGCAATTCTGGGATCCCTATTTTTTAGGGTCTATTTTTGGAAAATTTCTATTTTTGGAAAGTTTCTATTTTTAGAAGGGTCCCGAGTTCTGAAAACGCACTCAGAAGTTCAAAAAACTCAATAGATCTCTCAGAAAATCGAAATGAAAATTTTGAAATTTTTTCGAAAAATCTGGAAAATTCGTTCAAAAATGGTGAGAAATTCTGGAAAATTACAGAGAAATCTGGTAAAGAGCACTAAAATGGTTGAAAATTTGACGAACCAGTCAAGAAATCCAAGCAATTCATGGAAAAATCTGAGAAACTCATCGGAAATCTGAGATAATGACTGAACATTCATGGAGAATCTGGAAATTCATGAGAAATCTGGGCAAAACTGAACATCTATTCATGGAGAAAACTGAGACATTCGCCTAAGTATGGAAGACTTTCAGCTCACAGTCAATGGTGAAGCTTCAGCCAAGCAATCAATGGCACAAAATCTGAGCAATGGCCAACAAAGTAATGAAGTCCGCCCTTGGAAATGTCTAAGTCAAATGAGCCAATGGCCAGACCATCAGCCAAGTCCGCCCTTGAAAGAAGTCTGATGGCAAACAAATGCAGCAAGAGGCAATGTCAAGGAACTTCCAAAGTCCGCCAAGGATGTCCAAGGAGGAAGGAAAGTCCGCCCAGCACTCAAGATGCTTATCCTAGGATCTTCCAAAGTCCGCCATGCATGTGCCAATCAGCTCCAAAGTCCGCCATTTTCCAAGAAGCATATCCTTGCATCTCTTGAAGTCCGCCATGTGCTTGAGAGAAGTGCCAAAAGGCCTTTGAAGTCCGCCAGCAGCTAAGGGAGAATATCCTTATCCCTTCCAAAGTCCGCCCAGCACATAAAATGCCCATCCTAAAGGTCTTGGAAGTCCGCCATTTTCCAACAAGGATATCCTAACACCTTCTAAAGTCCGCCATGTGCCAAGAGGAATATCCTAACACCTTCCCAAGTCCGCCCTGCATGTGCTAAGAGGTCCCAAAGTCCGCCATCCACTAGAAGAGACGTCCAAAGAAGGCTCAAAGTCCGCCCTATGCTTAGAAGCTCGTCCAAAAGGTTAAGGAAGTCCGCCCTTAAAAGGTGGGACTTGGCTGAAAGTCAAATAAAGTCCGCCTAGACTTATGGAGTAAGAAAAATTGAAATTTTACTAAGTGTTGATGCCTACCAAGGGAAAATTTCGAAATTGGTTAAGTATGAAGACTTAAAAGGGTGGAAAATCCTTTCCAAAAGGATAAAGTGATGAGATCAAATGCTAAGATGCCAAAGAAATTCGCCCTAGAAAAGAGGGACGTTCAAAAATGTTCATCCCAAAGACCATACAAAGTCCACCATGCACTTGGAAGAAGTTGGTAAAATAGCAAAGACATCCATGACGTTCGTCCAAGATGCCAAGGAAGTCCGCCCAAGATGATAAGATGGTAAGATTTTTGGCTAAGTGTCAAGGCCAAATCCAAAGAAAAGTTCTAAAATTCGCCTAAGTATAGAGGCTAATGGATGGAAAATGAAGACGTTGGCTAGACATCCAGACATTTTTGAGATGACAAATGCTAAGCTTGAAGGGACAAATGCTAAAGAATATCAGGATGTGGCAAGGAATGAAACGGAATATGCCTAAAGAAACCAAAGTTACTATGGAAATGTCGAAATTATAACTGACCCGGGGAAAAATCATAGAAGCCCGAGGAAAAGAAAGGACCGTCATGGTCGAGGAAGGGAGAATATGTCCGGACATCAAGAAGTCGCTTCTGAAGTCGATTCAGACGGGGATATTACCCTAAAGAATTATTGGCAAATATTGACTTTAAGCGAGGTAAAATAAACAAATCATAACGAGGATCTGGCATAGAATTGTTAATGGAATAAGCAGATTATATATGGTTTAGCTAAACTGAAATTGAGGATAAAGTGGAAGATATAGCCAAGAAATGGAAGAATCAGAAATAACCATGCGTGAAAACGAGGAAACGGGTTGGAATAAATTAAAATATTTTAATATTTTGTGGTATGTCTGTGGACAAAATCAAGTCATGGACAATGTTTGGAGAATTGTGCGGTAAAGATAAAAGAGAACAAGAGTCGGTCATGAAGCCGGGGAGAAGAGTGGGTAAGAATTAAGAAGAGTGGTTAAGTCGGGGAGAGAATTGTTTGTGCGGGTGGACGAAGGCGAGTCTTCAAAGGAGAAGCAAAGGCATGGAATGGAGGCAAGTCTGCTTCAAGCCAGATAGAGTGAAGGAAAAAGATGGCACAAGCACGAGAAAGTCTGACTTTGCATAAGCACAGCATGTCCAAACCTTTACAAAGTCCGACTTTGCTTGGAGAAGATATGTCCAGACATCCATTAGATCCGCCAAGTACAATGGCAAACATGATGCAAAGTCCGATCCAGACCAAGAAAAGCAATGTCAAAGTGTTGAGAAAGTTCGCCCCAGCCTAAAGAAAAGATGGTGAAACCACTAGCAAATCCGACTTTGCTCAATTGAGAAATGGCACAAGCATGATAAAGTTCGACTTATCCCCAGAGATGTTTGTCCAAAGTGGCTTGAAGTCCGAATTAGGCTAAGAGAGAAAACGTCCAAGCTCATATGAAGTCCGCCCAAGGAGAGGACGAGAAAATTGGCTAGAAGAATTCACTAAGTGTTGGACGGAAAACAGGAAGGGTGAAGAGGAAAAAAAAGAGGAAGTGAATAAAATTCTTGTCCAGGGATGGAATTTGTCCTACATAGCACAAGCCAGATTCAGAATTGAAGGCAAATCCACAGGAAAAGTTCGTTCGAGCATGGTGTTGAATGATCCAGATGATGTTACAAAATGAACGTGAATGGCCAAAATTTGGCTAAGTCTAGGAAATACTTCATAGAGGAAATTCCAATTTCCTCCATTGTGGCGAAAGCACAAAGGCATTCTTCTCCAAATTCTAGACACTTGAAAGGGAATCTAAGATGAAAGTTAGGAGGGAACAAGCACAACGGACAGAGTTATCGGCAGGGAAAATATTCTAAGGCAAGCACGTGGAAGAAAAACGAAGCAACCAAGGAAGACATCCAGCACGCTGAGGTGGCGCCTCCTCATCTTCCAACCAATCAAATTGTTCCAAATCAACATGCAACAACTTTCTATTTTATCTATTGGTTCATATTTGGTAAAAAGGACAAGTGTCCTCGAATACAATTTTCTCATCGGTCGAAGGGTAGCAAACCCTAATTAGGGTTTTATTTTGTAATCTCGGCCGTTGATTTGAAATCAATCTTGGCCCTTGAATGGTAATTGGGGAGCCTATAAATTGAGCTCGCCCCCTCATTTGTAAGGTGTGGAGACTTGTTATGTATATTGTCGCATTGAGACTATTATGAATGATAAAAGCTCTTGAGCATGATTTGCCTTGAATCACTTCTTATTGTTGAATAGTAAGCGAGGTTGCATATTATCTTCCACCATAGATTAGAATTAAAGTTAGCTTAGATAGAATTTGCTTTGAAAGTTGTTAATTGAATGAAAGATTGACCGTATCGACTCATTGGTGAAGTGTAGCTCATACTTTCTTTGGATGGATGATTTTCATCCGATGCGTAAAGTTAGCCTGAGCTCCTAAGTGTGGAAGCCTAACTTCAACCTTATCCGAGGTTTGAAAATTATTCTCACAAACCCCTTGAAGATTGCACCCACTTTGCGTATGTTGTCCTGCAGGAGGCGAAACAAAGTGTGGTTTATTTCGCTTCACCAAGTCCTTACTGTCTCTTGATTTCTTGGGCTTAGACTAGATTCTCTGAACCCTATTCTTTTTGCCATTTTTTTGAGATCCACAATTGAAAGTCCTAATTGAGAACCTACAAAGATAAATCTCCTAAGTCCCCGAACTTGTGAAGTTCTTTCTACGTAAGTCCCCTTGTTCATTACCAGCAAATCACAACGACCACTGAACTTATCCACACGTCGAGACCCGACTAAAGAAACCTTGGAATCGCCTATGCGGTGGTTTTTAAAGAGAGGATAAAGTGTCTTTGGACATTTTTATTCTGAATGTTTGGTGTATGATAAAACACACATCCAGGCAAAGCCACTTGCAAGAGGTGGTACCCCATGGCCATAGCTAGAGTGTTACTCTAACCCACCAAATTCATTTGATTTTCCAAGTACTCTCCAAGTCCGAGTCTGCAAAGTACACTTCTAAGTTTGTCTATAGATCCTTGTCTACAATATCGTCATTAGTTTGGAAAGTCTTCCCTAATGTTACTTGATGTTTACTTGTCATCTAGAAGACGATTTTTTCTTTTGGGGGAGGTGATGTAGTTAGTGTACAATGACTATTATTATGTTTCGATAAAATGGGTTATCTAACTATGTATTAATTGCTTGTCAGTCTCCGGTGGTTACAAGTGTCAATTGGTTGACAATTGTGTTCCTCTTGACAACTGTCAGATCCTTTAAATAGATTATGTATCATCAAGGAAACAAGTATGATCTAGTATGATCGACTCTGACCCTTGGTTGACCATCTTTGGTCCTCTTCTGTAATAATTTCATGCGCGAATAAAAATATATTTTACTCCTGTATCTAGTATGCTTTGTCATATCTATTATTAATTCATGTATTTATTTTATCAAATAGAGTAGTAAACAATTGTTCAACCCCTGCCCTACCAAAATAAATTCTACTTGATACATAAGTGGATGAAATGACTAACTCCTTTATAGTTAGTCCCAAGGACACTATTAGAGCCTAATAAGGAACTCATCATTAAAACCTTCTATATAAGATTCCCTTAGAGGAGCACAACTTCCACCAAGGCTCAGCATAGTTTAAGGCCTTTGATGATGATGACTCTCTAGGAAGTAGCTCACTTGACATTTCCACATCATATCCTCATTCCTCTATGGCACATAATTTTACTTTGTCTCTTGAAGCCTCATGAATCTTACCTAAAAGTAGAGGTTAGGCTTCTACCCAACTATTCTTGATCCTCACTATCTTAACTAAATATTTTCCTGCCTTTCTCTTGTCTCCTTGTCTCCACCAAAAGATAAAAACTCTTGTTATGATCCTTGATGATCAATTTACAAGCAAGCTGTAGAATATTACACAATATAAGATACATTATAAGTGCATGTAAGTGAGTTTGATGAGTACACAGTGATACTAAGAGGGGGAGTGAATCAATATCTAATAATCTTTTACTTTTCAGAACTTAACCAATCACAATAAGAACATTCAAGTAAAATCTAGTAATTAGAAACACAATGAGAACACATGATTTACATGGAAACCCTTTCGGGAGAAAAGCACGGCACAATATTGCTTATATATTATAGATTAATCTTTTTCTTCTTGTAAGCTCCAACCTACTATCAAAGTCTCCAATCTCTATACAAAATGAGCTCCAACTCAGCAAGAGGCTCCAATCTCTACTTGATAGGCTCCAACCTATTGGAGGCTCCAACGCCTACAAATCTGATCCAAACTTTTTTCCCTTATAAATTTGATCACAAATCAAAAATCTGATCCAATTTCAAATCTAATTCAACTCATGTACTCTCTCCTTCCACAAATCTGATCTAAATCATGTATTCTTTCTTTTTGCAAATCTGATCCAAATTATGTATTCTTTCTTTTCACAAATCTGATCATAATGTTGGCCCCACGGTTGCCGTTGCGCCAAAAGGTCAACCTTTTAATGCCTCATACAACTCCCAGAATTAACGGATCCACAGGAGGCGGTTAAGCCATGTCACGAATCCCAAGGGGAGCGCTGACCATCTACCAACAATCTCCCTCTCAGCGTTACCCGAGGTGATTCAAACCCAGCACCTTTGGCTTTGATACCAATTGTTGGCCCCATGGTTGCTGTTGCGCCAAAAGGTCAACATGTTAATGCTCATACAACCGCCAGAGTTAACAAATCAATGGGAGGCGGTTAAGCCATGTCACGAATCCCGAGGGGAGCCTTGACCATCTGCCAACACATAAATATGTCAGTATATGCTAATATATTTCTGCATATATCCTTCATGGCTATTTGCTTCAGTTCATATAAACTTGCACACTTTCTTCATAAAGAGCTACACAAATTCTTCATAAATAACAACATGAATTTTTTCAATATAAGTCTGATTGACACTTCATATTTTCTTCCTTTTGGACTGCTGCAAATCTGCTCTTTCTCACATATATTTCATTGAATTACTTGTTTTTTTTTTCCCCCTACTTTTTCTTTTTATACCTTCCATTTGCCCTTTCACCAAGGTAGGTGCCCCTTCAAAAGGAGGTCGGCCTCATTGTTAATAATTTATTTAATTTATTTTAATTTTAAACTTCCTTTTAGGAAGTCGGCCCCCATAGTCTTTAAATGTAGTTGCAGCCTTTTATAAATTCTTTTTGCTGCTTTCATCACTTCTTTTAAATTGTAATCACTGATATAAAGTTGCTGCTCCATTTGACATATCAATTGCTGTCTTTGGTAAAAGATAATCACTGTCTTATTCTCCTCATGAATCACTGTCTTCCTTTGTTAAGCTCTTTATAAATTCTTTTTTCTGTTTGTTATTGCTGCTATTAATAATCTTCATCGTTGTTTGTAATGGGTGCTAATAAGGAAGTCGGCTAGCATATGAAAGAGCTATTTTAATCACTTCTTTTATATTTTCCAATTAACTTATTAATAGCTGCTTTTTTTGTTGTCTTTTAATCATGAATAAATCGCTCCTTAATCATTTTCCATTACTTCATAATTCTTATTCTTCTTTACTTAGTCAATTCATGCATTTAGACTTGGGTGCCAAAGTAAGGTCTACTACAATTTCCTTTGACATCAATGCGAAAAAATAATCTTGCCAATACGCTTTGATATCATTGACAATAACTTGATTATTTGCTTTGACATCAACGACAACATTTCCAACATGAGTCTCATGATATAATTCAAGTGGAACGGAAAGAGATTAATTTTAAGAAATCACATATCTACATAATATTATAAAGATGTCACCCAATAGTGCAGAATTCAATCAATATCTGTATAAGAGCAGGGACCAAAAGAGTTTCAACAATACCTAGGCATTAAAAATGGTTCACAACAATCATGAATCATATAGAATTATTTATGCACTTGAACACATCCACCACTATATCCTTTCCACCTTCATTCCCCTTTTTTAATTGGAAAAAGTTACATTGAAAACATCCATAGCTTCACCATTGCCACCTCCAAAATTTTGCTCCTACTTCCACTCTGGGAGGACATATGCCCTCTCTCCCTTAGGCAAGAGGTGGTTGAAATCCATCCCACAAGACAAATTGCCTTTGCCATTTCTCCTGCCCACTTTTAGCAACAACTGCACCTTCACACAACAAATGCCCAAAATCAAGAGACGGAGTGAATTGAACAGCTGGGATAGAATCCCTTACCCAAGCATGTTGACCTTCCTATGGATGAGATTGGATGTGGGGGTAAACTTAATGATCCTCTACTACCTCCTACTACTAGATTTATCACACTAGTGGCTTGTTTTACTTTTTTGATGCTGTGAATAGAGCCTCTGCAATTTTGAAATTATGTTGTTTGTTACTTTTGATTGTGATGCCTTGGACTTACTACCAAATTTCAAGGAGAAAGCATATAATCTTGGTCTAGGTTGTAATGTCCCCATTTTTAGCACTACGCTTTCCAGTGACTATTAACCTATTTCCGGAGGCCTGTAGGCTAGTCAGACGCAAAATTAGGGTTTCCTATTTTCTAGGAGGTTTCCTTCTAAGTTATCAGGAGTTGCATGCAGGAGTTTGGCAGTTTGTCTTCTAGGTCTTTTTGGGTTTTCAGAGAGCTTCAAAGGGATGTGACATGCAATTCAATCAGGGGATTGCATGCAGGAGTTTTGAAGAGAGGTTTTTGGGTTTTCGGAGAGCTTCAAAGTGGTATGACATGCATCTGCATCAGATGACTTTTTCAGACTTGCTATTTTTAGTAAGTTGCAATGGTTGCTCAGTTTGTGCTCTAACTAAGTTTGTAGTCACTTACTATTTTTAGCAGTATGCTATTTTTAATAAGTGCTATTTTTGGCAGTGCTATTCTTAGCAATAGTCCTACAATTCAGTACAATGCTATTTATGGCAATGGTTCTAATAGCAATTCAGCACTGAGTTACTATTTTTTGGCAATGGTGGCAGTTGCGGTGGTTGGCATCTTTCTATTTTTAACAGTGGTCAGTTCTCAATTCTTGCTATTTATAGTTCATTTCTTAATGAGGCGTTGGAGAGCCTAAGGTTGAATTATTTAAAAAATTAAAACTGCTTTTAATCAGTCACTTAAGTTGTTTTATAAAATAACTTTATGAACTTAAGTGATGGGGTAAGTGGGCATGGATTTTAGGAGGGAAAAAGGCAATTCAAAACTAAAAGTCGCCCTAATTCCCTCACTCATTGTAAAACATCATTTTGGCTCTCATTTAGGTATCTTGATTTCGGTGGTGAGAGATCCACATTTGTGACCTTTCACACATAAGCCCCATTCAAGGATCATACAGTGCTTAACAGAGTTCATATTTTTCAGGGTTTGAGTGGTAGAAGATGAAGATTTTTGTTGTGTTTTGATTTGGGTTTGCTGGTGGAGGTTGGTTTTAAAGTTCGCTTCATTTTTGTGATGATTAGTAGACATTTTGATGTGATTTTGGGGTCTGATATACTTTATCAGAATTCTGGAAACTCAGTTTTTCTCCATGGCTGAAGGTCGAATCTCTTCATAACTCCTTGGATAATTGGCGAGCCATTCTGGGTATTAAAGAATATGATTCCTCATTCCTTGGTGCCTCATTTCAAATCATTATTCAGATTTATTGGTGAAGGTTTGATTTTTTAAGCCAAATTGCCCTCAAGAAGGGCCGTACCATTTCCAGGGCATCACTGGTTGGGGTTGCTGTTGTATAACCTCAGTTATATCAGCTCAGTTTCAGTGTTTGGTGGCTGTTTGAAGGCTTAGAAACTCAACAGACTCTCATTGTGTCCTCCTAGAAAATTTTGGAGGTGATTGGAGCTTTACTGTTGCTGTCATAAGGCTAATCTCAAGGCTGAAACTTCTTGTAACAGGTCTGATTATTCATTGTAATATTCTGATTCAAAGCTGAAAATGAATGCTCTTGATGTCTGTTGCAAATTCTATTGAAAAGGCATTGTTATCTATTGGTTTCTTGTTTCATTCACAATCATTTCTTTATGCTGTTATACATCTGAAAACACATTTGAAAACATACACATACATATCATTAAACTAGCAAACAGCAGACAAAGGTTTCAAAACAAAAAATCAGGGGTGTATGTTACATAGGTTTCATAAATCCATGTGATATCCAGGGTGTGATGTAACGTTGCCAGTTTATATGTATTATTAGCCACATTAGCCTCTCCTCTTATGTAATATAAGCCAGCTTTTCACTAAAAAAGGTCACTTCTGAGGTCAACAAAGAGATTTAAAGGCAACCATTTAAAGTCAGTAATTATTTCTCTCTATTATTTGAAATAATATATTTGCTTCTCCCGACAGAAATATTATTTCTCATTGGAGGCATTTTTTTGCCTCAACTTGAATGATACTCAGCTCAAATTCACCTTTATATTTCATTTGTCTTGTGGTTTTCCCTCATGGGGATTTTCTACAGGATTCAGTTTTGGCCTTGTTACAAGACTAAAAATCAATATTAAAATCTCAACTTTTGAATGTTCATGACATGAAAAATGCATTTTCTAAGCCTAAATTTATGATACTTTGTGTGAGGTTGAAAATAGAAGAATTTTGTTCCTAGTTCTATCTGTCAACTGACTTTTAACAAGTAATTCACATGAAACTAACTTCCAAATTTATCTTCCTTGTCAATAACACATGGCATTTCCTTATATTAAAGATACTCTCTAGGAGAAATAAACATCAAAGAATGGATCTTGAATCGACAAGATAAGCACCATACCTCAATAGAAGCTTTGCATAGAAGAATCATACGAGAAAGAATATCCTGCATTTCAAGTACCTCATGTCAAATTCAAAAACAAACATCCCTAATATAAATACTTCTGGCACATAAAAGAAATGCTGATCTTATAACTTTTGTCAAGCAAGACTAATATCACTTCCTGTAGTAATAGCTGTAAAGCATCAGAGATTTGACTGAAAGCAAAAAATGGGAAATGTATTTAAAAAAGCTCCTCAAAAAAGCCTAGGAGTTTAAAATAATCAGACGTCACAAAACCTGCAACAAGTTAGCGATTAGATGAGAGTTGTGTATCCTTAACATCGTAAAACAACATCGTACCAGGTTAAAGGAGTTTTAACATTCTTGATTTTAATTAGCAGTATTGTCCAAACACGTGTCAAGCTCTACTTGCCAAACTCTTGAGGAACATGTCTGTTTACTGCTCTATCTGATAAAACTATTACTTGAATTAATGACAGAAATAACAATGCATATCAGACAGATGTAAAAGTATATCTTTATTCACACATGAAGTTATTGCAGAAGTAGACCAGAAATGGTCAGCCAGAGATCAGACTACTTTCCTTGACTACGCTAAGGCCATTTAGAGGACTCAACAGTTGCCACAAGAACACAACCATCTATCAACCAACTCCTATAACTACTTGAAAGTTGATAAACAATTAATAAATAGTTAGATACAACCATATTAACTGAACATAATGAAGGCATTGTATGCTGACTATAATGTCAAAAGGAGAAAGGGAATTTTAAAGCAGAGACAGATTGAGCTCACTGAAATTATCCTTTGAGGAGATTGGATTTGTATTTGTAGAACAAAAATAACAATATACAACAAAAAAACATGTGAAAAAAGAGGATTCTGGTGGTTGGTGTAGCCTGTGCAGGCCATTGTCCCTATGTACTACTATGGCAGTGTGACAAATATACCTTTTTGTGTTTGTCTTCTAACATGCCCATAGATTTGTTCTTCATTGCTTATAAACATGATGATTTAGTGACTTTAATCTTTTGTCGCCTCCTCTTGTCCACTCCTTGGTTTATCCATTGCTTAGAACATATAGCCACCTTGCCTTGGTTTTGAGTTCTGTTGGCTCTAAATATACCTCTTGAAATTTAGGCTTGCTTTATGGAAGTAGATTCTTCAAACTTCTTTCTTACTCTTTGTTCTTCCGGCAACAAATAACCACTCAACTGTTCAAATGTTAAATTGTCAATTTTATCAGCAACTTCTAGAAATTCCTTCTCTTTAAAATTCTCCCATAGCTTCTCGGCTATTCTTAATTTCCTTCAGTTTTGTGAGGTGTTCAATGAAAAAATGATCATTTTTCATTCTTAAATTATGCAATTGTTTCTTGAGAAGCAAAACCCCAGTCTTTTAAGGCTTCTCGAATATTTCCTTGACCATTCCCCAAGATTTATGTTAATTAGTGATGCCTTGAATGTGTGATATGATTTCATCTACTACAGACATACCGATAATTCAGAAGGCTTCATTATTGATCTTTTTATATTGGGTTATTTGTCTAAGTTCATCAGGTATTTGTATCTTTTCTTCTACAAATTCCCATAAATCTTTTGCAAGCAATACATTTTTGTATTGTACTTCCATAGAGAAATGTTCTCTGCATTTAGCTTATAATCAAGCAACATGATACTTGACGTAGAAGCCTTATTATATGATAGTATGAGATAACTTTCAACAACACCTTTTAAATTTACTTATCCTTTCGCAACTTAATAACTTCAAAACTACCCAAAACAATTTTTTTAGTCACCAGATCTGTTCTTCCAAACTTCAACTCGGAGACCTCCTCTTATTATTATTATATATCTGTCTGTGTGTGTGTGTCACATGCACTTGATTATAACCAAATTCATAATCTTCTAGTTAGTGTATATCTACTATATATCAACAAACAAATTACATTCACTTGGCAAACTCACATTTTTGCAGTGATTTTGAATGGGAAAAACTCTTAGTCTATCCTGCAGCTTTACTTTCGAAATTAATTTTCTTTACAATGAACTCAGAATCCACTCTTATGAAAGATCAGTAAGACAAGAACAAATGGATAGTGGTGGATGTAATATCTTACACTTTGCTTTTGACACCTAACCACTGTTTTCAACCTTCAAAAAAGAGACTTTGGCCTTTAACGTATCAAACAACGTCTCCATTACTTTTGCAGACTCATTCATAAATTTTTTCACTTTATCTTCCTCACAAAATCTCCTTCAACATGGTACTCTCAGCTTAAAGATCACCCCCAGCCCATTCACACTAACAGTCTGATAACATGTTAAAAAACTAGCAGATTGGACCACCTGAACCTACCTTTTGAGTGGATTGGATTAATATTTATTGAATAAAAAATAACAATGCATAACAAAAAGACATGAAAAAGAAGACAATCTGTGGTGGTCAGTGTAATCTGTGCTGATTGGCTTGGTCCATGCTGATCAGTGTGGTCTGTGCACTGCTGTAGCTGCATGACAAAATTACATTTTTTGTCTTTTTTCCTATCAGGGAGACAAAAAGATATGACCTCACCTTATGTGATCCCCCATATATGTTATCTTTGAAGGCATGAAAAATGGGATTGTCAATGAATATGTAGTCAATGCCATCAATATCTGCATGGAAATAACCAACCTCCATATCCTGCAAAATGCAAGTAAACCTTCAGTATTACAATCCAAGATTACATGTTCATTCTCACAACTATTTTCAAATACATGCCTTCAAAGAACATACCTCACCAGCTACATTATAACACCTGTGGACTCTAGTGTCCCATGCTTCAATATAATCACTGTATCGTGGAGCAATGACCTATAAAAATGATGCAAAACTAAATATTAAGAACAAAGAATTCTAAGAAGGAAAATAGTCAAACGTCAATTCAGAGAACTTATATTCCATCTTATAAAACCATCAGAGGAAATTTCCAAGAACATGCAAATGCAGAGACAACTTATTAGAAAAAGGACATGTAGTAATGCCTACAAACACACAGAAACAAAAACAAGAACCCAAGACAATCAAATTAACATGTAGAAACCCCTGTTTCCCCCTAACACTGAATCTGACTGTAGTTTGAGTTTTTTCTGACGTTTTAGGGTTTTGCAATTTTTTTGTGTTTTTTGATGCAATACTTGAAAAGTACGATTTTGGCAATAATTTGAAATAAATTCAATAAAAATAAAATAGCTCTGGAATTGAATGAATAAGGACGCCAGTATCTTTATTTGACTTTCTCAACTGATTACACAAATACCCAGATACATGCAATGAGCAAAAACAATGAATTTTAATATGAAAAGAACCTGGTATTTGCTGCTAATGAGGTACAGAATTGTACGGCTTCAATACATACTCCTCTTCTCCCACTGCCTGATGTCTGCAGAGGACTCCAGCAAGGTTGGCGCCTCAAATGAAGAAGGTTTGATGCACAATAAAGAGGCGTTTCTTTTAGGAAGAAGAAACACGTGTTTTGGAGGAGGTACGGCTTGACTGAAATGTACGGCCTGGTGAAGTACAGCAGCAATAAATATTGGTACGGCCTCCTCAAATCAATATCTATGTCTTTGAATATGATGCGCCCCAGTTGACAGATGAACTCTGAATACAGAACACTGAAGAAACTCTGTCAATGGACAATCTCTGAAGCTCTGTAGTTTTCTCTGAATAAGAAAACCTCTGTGGCAATAAATCAAGTGGTATTCCACACTCTCTGAATTGCTTTCCGTTGGAGATGGCTCGTTCCCCAAGGCAAACGAACATGAAACCCTAAGTCTCAGGCTCAGACCAAAATTGATCAGTTTCAAAACTCAATAATCACATAATAGCACAAATCCCAATGCAAAACCCTCTTAAGGCTGAAAAGTGCGATTTCCTTAAGAATAGGGTTTTCATTAAAATATTCATATTTTAATCTTTTTAATTCTCCATAGTTCTCAGCTGAATATTTTAATTTAAATCAAATGTGAAACTGGCCCCTTCTGATGATGGGCGCACCCCTCAAGGCAATCACTTAAGTTATAATTTAAAATTATAACTTTATAATATAAACATTAAATAATTAATATTTAATCAATATAATTAAATATTAATATTTCTCCCGCCACTTGTCCGTTTCCTCGTCTAACCGATGTCGATTTAACTCAAGTGATTCCCCGATGCCGCCACGCCTAA
>VDFB02220595.1:0-23036 GCA_007258455.2 Sequoia sempervirens | reverse complement strand
GTATGTTGCTTGAGAAGCCTGATTTTTCCTTTGTGGACATCTTTGTTGGATACTTTTCCCTTTTTTATTTTTCCCCATGGTTTCATTGACTAATGGAGTTTGATAGGGATAATCTTTCTTTGTATTTTTTGGTACCCATGTGTATTTGATTTCTCCATTATACTTCGTTGCTTCTTCTGCTTTGATAATGTTCCTTGTACTTTGATTCAAATATTTCTTTTGACGTTGGTCCCAATTCATGGATAGGGTGATGGGTGGATGAAGATTCATGACGTGGCTAGTTGTAGTATTAGCATTGGTTTCATTATAAGGATTCTTCATGCTCCCTATGTTGAAATTTTCTTGAGACATAGTTTCCCCCAGTATGGTGGTAGTGGTACCTTCCTTCCTTAATTCTGCTTTGTTTGGGATGCCTTGCTCAATAAGCATTCTTTGATAAATGTCTACTATAGCTGATGTTATTTCAATTTATTGCTCTACTGACTCTGGAATGTCTTGTTCTATCTGACCCATTTCTTTGAGTGGATAATGTTGGATATCTTCATACATGATGTTCTCAGTATGAATTTGGGATATATCTAATCCTGATGTTGACAACTCATCCTGATTGTAGGAATCAATAATCTACTCTTTTTGTGTAATAATGTCAAGAGTAAAGGAATCCTATTCTAAATGAAGATCATCTACGTGTCCATCCATAGAAAGCATCTCATAGTAGATGGAGGAGTATGTGCTATGTGGATATGATCATCTTGTATAGATAGGAGAGTATCCATTAGATTATTGTAATAACTTGGGGATACAAATTCTTGATCTTCAACGATTTCAAAATTGCTTTCAACATGCTTTGGATCAACTTCCTGACATGGGTCAATTTTAAAGGATGGATTTCTTAAAAAGGGTTTTTGGATATCTTCATTAGGCATAGGAAGTGGCTCAATATCCTCTTGATCTTTGAGTGAATTGGGATCAAGTGTTGAGTTGAAAATTCCTTCAATATTGGAAATCATGAGGTCGAAGGATGTCAATATGTCTTGGAAAGGACCATTGCTAGACTTTGGTGAAAGATGTTGATCATTGGTGTAGGAGCACCTAGGAAACACACCTAGGAAGCAGTGTAATTTCAATTTTGTTTGGGTATGTTATTTTTGAAGGTCATGTTGACATTTTGTGAGCATTGGAGGATTATGAGTAAATTTTGATCTGTTGTGATCAGTGGAATTAGAAGTGGAAAAAATGGATGGGTTTTGAAGCTCATTCTTCTTTAGGTTGCTAATCTTGGAAAAAGTTAGAAAACACGGTGGGTTTTGGTAACGTTGGCCATTAGGTCATGAAGAAGTCTGACCAAAGAATATAACTAATTAAGGAATATTATTTAAGGTGAACCTCGATCTGTAAATAGGGTTAGAAGGATTGGTATTGTGAAAAAAATTTGTCAGTTGAAATAAAACAGTGTTCTTGAAGGTTATTTCTAATTTTTTCTTCATAACAGAGCTTTAAATGGATTGAAATAACTACTTTTTTGAGAGTAGAATGTAGTGTTGATAGAATAAAAGATTTTTGTGCCATCTATTTTCCTTTGTGATTCATTTTCATCATTTATTTGTAAATATTTTGATTTCTTTCTTTTTCTGGCTTGAACTAGGCAGTCTTGAGAAAATGGAGTGCTAGACCACTTTCCCACCGTACAAATTGTATGGCCCTTTGGGAATAGTGACTAGGCTCCATGAGTGTAAATATGGTAGGTTTTAGGATTTGTGTGTGCATAGGGGCAGTGAGCAAAGTCTTTCCCTAGGTGAGCCAGAAGGAGTCTGGCTAGGGAAGACAGGCAGTACAAAACTCAAAATTTGCAGGGGTGTTTGAAACTCATAGTTTTTCTTGTTTGAGAAGGTAGGTGGAGGTCTTACCTAGGTCAGGTAACTAGGAGGAAGCTTCGTTAACATTTTAGGTTGAAGAAAGGCTTACGAGATTGGAAACAGCCAGAGAAGGTTGGAAAACCCTAGATTTTGGCAAATTTCAAGTTGAGGCCTTGTACGGCTGATGAAGACTCAAGGCCTTGAAAATATTTGAGTGGTGGAAAAATGGACCAGGAACCCCAAAGAAAGTTTGGGTTTTTCTTTAGAAAGAATGGAGTTTAAGCCCATTTCCTCAGAGAAAGAGGCCTAATTGGGGCTCTTCGCTAGTAGCCCTTTTTAACCCAAAAAGAGGGTTTTGATGAAAGCAACCAGGAATTGGAGCAAGAAGGATAACCAAGAACCAAAAAATTGATTGATTGCAATGTTTTAAAACACCTCCACACCCTAGCAAGTAAGAATACGACTTTGGAGGTATGGTTAGTCTTTAGGGCAGACTAAAGGTTAAGGAAGAGTGAGAGTTGTTGCACCAAGATAGACTTGGGTGGTTGAATGGAGATGATAGTAGGGTTGGCCAGGAGAACCAAGGGTGCCTAACAAGCATTAGGGCCTATCAGTTAAGGTGGTGGAGAAAGAAACCAAAGGGGTTTTCCAAGGTGAGACCCAGAGCATGGAATAGTGAGTGTTCCAACCAACCCTACCCTATCAGATTGGTATCAGAGCAAGTTAAATATTTGGGATAGAATCTTGTATGTCAGACCATGAATCCAATGGTTCTACCATTATGGTGACAAATTCTCAATTGGAAAATATGGTCAAAGAACAAGAGGAAGACAATAAACTATTGAGGGAAAGAATAGCCCAACTTGAGCAAGCAATGAGGAGTGCACAATTTGAAGGAAGGATACCAAAGGATGAAGAGGTTGCAGAGGAATACAAGACCCCTAAACCTAACCCTATTGTAAAATAAGAGCCTTTCTTTAAGGAATTAAAGGCTTTGAGTGGGAAGGCACTTGAAGGCATACCACTATTTAGTGGAAAAATGGAAGCTTATTTAGTTTTTTATTGAATAGAGGGAATGGAAAACCATTTTGAATGTGATCTAGTCACTTCAAAGCATAGAAGGTAAAGGTGGCCATGTCAAGACTAAGAGGTTCTACCTTGACATGGTGGAAGTTCATTCAGACAGAGAGGGAAAAGGAAGGAAAGCAACCCATTTCAACTTGGAAAGGAATGGTTGCCAAAGTGAGAGAAGCATACATGCCTAATGATTATGAGATTCAGTTACACAAGAAGAGACAAAGCCTAAGGCAAAGAGACCAAGATGTAAACACTTACACTGATGAGTTTCAAAAACTTTACATGAGGTCTAATGTGATAGAGGATGAGAGTCTCAAGGTGGCTAGATACCTTAACGGTTTGAAGTGGAATACTCAATAGGATATGACTCTTCTAAGTCCCAAGACAGTGCACCAATGCTATCAATTGGCCATAAAGATTAAGGAAAGAAGCAAGAGGAAGCAAGACCAGACTTCTAAGGGTAGAGGCAAAGGCAGAGATCAAAGAGATCAAAGAGGACAGCAAGGTGGCTACCAAGGTAGAGGAACTGAACAAAGACACCAAGGAGAGTCTAAACTCATAGAGCATGGAGGTGAAACATCTTCTAGAGGAGGCTATAACAGAGGTAGAGGACCTCAAGGAGGTTCAAATAGAGGAAGAGGAGTAGGAAGGAGAAATTCATACTTTCCAAACATGAAATGCTACCATTGTGGTCAAGTTGGACATCCTGCTTATAGGTTACTAGAGAAAGCATCTTCATCAAGCAATGAGAAGAGAGTGGCTTATGCACAAGAGGACACCATGAGTCCTAAGTCATCTGAGGTGATTCAAATTGAATCAGAGGTGGGGGAGAATCTGATGTTCAGTAGAGTTTTGATCAGACAGTTGGTCAAGGAAGAGCCAAAATAGAGAAGAGCTCTATTTATAGTAAGGTGCAAGATACTTGGTAAAGTATGCAAGGTAATAATAGATTTAGGTTCAATAGATAATATTATCTTAGAGGAGGCAGTAATGAAACTAAAATTGGAGAAGATACCCCACACTAACCCCTACAAGGTCACATGGCTAAACAAAGGGCATAGTGTTTTAGTGAATGAACAAGTAACAGTGGATTTTTCCATTGGAGGGTACAAGGACAAGTTAGTTTGTGATGTTTTACCCATGGATGCATGCCATCTTATATTGGGAAAACCATAGCAATATGACAGAGGTGCCATATATGATGGGAAAGAGAACACCATCTCATTCAAGAAGGATGGAAAGAATTTCAAGTTGCAGTCAGTATCAGAAGAAGAAGAGGGACAGTCAAAGACACCAAAAATCATGTTGAGTAGTGGGAAAGAGTTCCTTAACAACCTACACCAAGGGGTTGAAGGATATGCTTTGATGTTACAACCTAAAGAAGAAGACAAGGCTGAAAAGATAGTCATACCTAGAGCAATTTTAAAGTTGTTGGATCAGTTCAAGGACATTGTAAGTGATGGTGCACCTGCAACTCTACCACCAAAGAGAGCCATAAGTCATCAAATTTAATTCATACCTAGAGCCTCATTTCCTAACAAAGCAGCATACAATCTTACACTAGATCAGAATCTAGAGGTAGCTAGACAAGTGCAAGAGTTGTTGGATCAAGTATTGATTCAAAAGAGCATCAGCCCATGTGTAGTACTAGTGGTCTTAGCAACCAAGAAGGGAGGTAAATGGAGGTTATGCACTGATTCTAGAGAAATAAATAAGATCACCATTAGGTATAGGTTCCCTATTCCTAGGATTGAAGACTTGATGGATTGTCTTGGAGGAGCTCAATACTACACAAAGTTGGATCTCAAGAGTGGATACCATCAAATCAGAATCAAGGATGGAGATGAGTAGAAAACAACCTTTAAGACAAATGATGGGTTGTATGAGTGGAGAGTGATGCCATTTGGCCTCTCTAATGCCCCTAGCACCTTCATGACTCTCATGAATGAAGTGCTTAAAGACTTTACAGGGATATTTGTGGTAGTGTATCTTGATGATATACTTATCTTTAGTAAGACAACAGAAGAGCATTTAAAACATGTGGAGTTGGTTCTTAGAAGGTTGCAAGAGGAGAAGTTGGCAATCAATCTAGAGAAGTGTGAGTTCTTTAAGAAAGAGCTTGTATATTTGGGTTCTGTAGTGTCCAAAGGATCATTGAAGATGGATCCAAGCAAGGTGGAAGTCATCCTAAACTGGCCTACACCAACCACAGGGATAGAGGTAAGAAGTTTCCATGGTTTGGCTCAATTTTATAGAAAATTCATTAGGAACTTTAGTGGTATATGTGCACCAGTCCTAGATACAATCAAGGGTGGTTTAAAAACTAAGTTTGTGTGGGCTCAAGAAGCTGAGAAAGGGTTTGAGAAACTGAAACAAGAGGTGGCAACTCAACCAATTCTCTTATTACCTAGTTTTGACAAATTGTTCATTGTTGAATGTGATGCAAGTGGAGTGGTAGTAGGAGGAGTGTTAAGTCAAGAGGGTAGGCCTATAGCCTTCTTTAGTGAGAAGATCAATGAATCAAAGAAGAGGTATTCCACTTATGACTTAGAACTTTATGCTTTGGTTCAGTCACTTAGGAAATGGAGGCATTACCTTCTACCCAAGGAATTTGTAGTCTTTACTGACAACCAGGCACTTAGCTATATCAACACTCAAGAGAGGTTGAGTAATAGGCATTTAAAATGGATGGAATACATCCAAGCTTTTACCTTCACCATCAAGAACAAGAAGGGACATCTAAACAAAGTAGTAGATGCATTGAGCAGGAGGTTGTTGACAGTGCAGGTGATACAAGTGAAGAGCATAGGGATTGACAATTCTAAAAATCTCTATGGAGAAGATGAAGACTTTTCAGAGGTCTATAAGGTATCTTCTAACTTTGAGAACCATTTCCATAGCCAATACTCAGAGTATACATTGCAAAGTGGGATATTTTTTAAAGGAAATTAGTTATGTGTTCCAAGAGGGTCAATGAGTGAAAATATCATTCAGGAAAAGCATAATGGAAGTCTTAGTGGACATTTTGGAATCAACAAGACTTTAGAACTAGTGCAAAGATTCTATTACTAGCCTAAGTTGGCAAGAGATGTTAGAAAGTATGTGGAACAATGTGTTGTGTGTATGAAAGCTAAGGGAGGAGCTAGTAATGCTAGTCTATATCAACCCCTACCCATTCCTAATAGACCATGGGAGTGTGTAAGCATGGATTTTTTGGTAGGCCTTCCTAAGACCAAGACTGGTTTTGATAGTGTCTATGTAGTAGTGGATAGATTTAGCAAAATGAGTCATTTTATTCCTTGCAAAACTACTCATGATGCTAGCTACATAGCTCATCTTTTCTTCAAGGAAGTTGTAAGGATCCATGGATTTCCTTTGAGCATTGTTTTAGATAGGGATGTGAAGTTCATGAGTCACTTTTGGAAGACTCTGTGGAGTAGATTGGGTACCAACCTATCATTTGGATCAGCTTACCATCCTCAGACTGATGGTCAAATAGAGGTGGTTAACAGTGTGCTAGGTAACCTTCTAAGGTGCCTAACTAAGGAGTATGGACAGACATGGGATATGGTTATCTCACAAGCTGAGTATGCTTACAATGATAGTGTGAACTAGACTACAAGGAAGAGTCCTTTTGAGATTGTGTATGGGATATACCCAAGAGGAATATGTGAGCTCAAAGATCTTGGAGCTATGGAACAAAGAAGTGGCCATACAGAAGACTTCAGTCAAACCATGAAGTAGATTCAGGAGTAGGTAAAGAGGATAGTCACTGAGGCTACACAAAAATTGAAGGAGAAGGCAGATTTGTCAAGGAAGGATGTGCAATTTGTAGCAGGAGACTATGTCATGGTCCACCTTAACAAGTCAAGGTTGTAGAAGGGAATGTCAACCAAGTTGCAAATGAAGAGAGTGGGTCCATGCAAGGTATTGGCCAAGTATGGCAATAATGCATGCAAGGTGGAGTTACCTATCGATCTAGGAATCTCACCAGTTTTCAATATAGCTGACTTGATCAAGTACAAGGGATCAGTCAATGATGTGGATCAGAGTAGTAAGGAGATCTTCAAGGACATCAGCAATATATCCTTACCTAATCAAGACAAGCCTCAGGCAGAGAAGATCTTGGAGTCAAGAGTGAGGAAGGCTACAAGACACAAGGTGTACATGGAGCACCTTATCAAGTGGAAGAACAAGCATGAATCAGAAGCTACATGGGTATAAGAAGATCAGTTCAAGAAGTTTGGTATTGACCTGACATTGTTCTCTCCTTCCATTCCTTAGTGTTTGTGCAGGGAGGGGAGAATGGTGCAGGAGCACCTAGGAAACACACCTAGGAAGCAGTCTAATTTGAATTTTGTTTGGGTATGTTATTTTTGAAGGTCATGTTGACATTTTGTTAGCATTGGAGGATTATGAGTAAATTTTAATCTGTTGTGATCAGTGGAATTAGAAGTGGAAAGAATGGATGGGTTTTGAAGCTCATTCTTGTTTAGGTTGCTAATCTTATAAAAAGTTAGAAAACACAGTGGGTTTTGGTAACGTTGGCCATTAGGTCATGAAGAAGTCCGACCAAAGAAGATAACTAATTGAGAAGCCTTATTTAAGGTGAGCCTCAACCTATAAGTAGGGTTATAAGGATTGGTATTGTAAAAACATTTTGTGAGTTGAAATAAAACAGTGTTCTTGAAGGTTATTTTTGAATTTTGCTTCATAACAAAGCTTTAAATGGATTGAAATAACTACTTTTCTATAAGTAGAATGTAGTGTTGATAGAATAAAAGCTTTGTGTGCCATCTATTTTCCTTTTTGATTCATTTTCATCATTTGTTTGTAAATAGTTTGATTTCTTTCTTTTTCTGGCCTGAACCAGGCAGTCTTGAGAAAATGGAGTGCTAGACCACTTTCCTACTATAGTTTTTCTTGTTTGAGAAGGTAGGTGGAGGTCTTACCTAGTTCAGGTAACTAGGAGGAAGCTCCATTAACATTTTAGGTTGAAGAAAGGCTTAGCAGATTGGAAATAACCAGAGAAGGTTGGAAAACCCTAGATTTTGGCAAATTTCAAGTTGAGGCCTTGTACGGCTGATGAAGACTCAAGGCCTTGAAAATATTTGAGTGGTGAAAAAATGGACTAGGAACCCCAAGGAAATTTTGGGTTGTGCTTTAGAAAGAATGGAGTTTAAGCCCATTTCCTCAGAGAAAGAGGCCTAATAGGGGCTCTTTGCTAGTAGCCCTTTTCAACCCAAAAAGAGGGTTTTGATGAAAGCGACCAAGAATTGGAGCAAGAAGGATAATCAAGGACAAAAAAAATGATTGATTTTTAAAACACCTCCACACCCCTGCAAGTAACAATGCAACTTTGGAGGTATGGTTAGTCTTTAGGGCAGACTAAAGGTTAAGGAAGAGTGAGAGTTGTTGCACCAAGATAGACTTGGGTGGTTGAATGGAGATGATAGTAGGGTTGGCTAGGAGAACTATGGGTGCCTAAAAAGCATTAGGGC
Source organism: Sequoia sempervirens (assembly GCA_007258455.2). Taxonomy (NCBI): domain Eukaryota; kingdom Viridiplantae; phylum Streptophyta; class Pinopsida; order Cupressales; family Cupressaceae; genus Sequoia; species Sequoia sempervirens. Next base: position 14,602 of record VDFB02220595.1, on the reverse strand, counting down.
CTATAGGTTAAGGTGGTGGAGAAAGACACCAAAGGGGTTTGCCAAGGTGAGACCTAGAGCATGGAATAGTGAGTGTTCCAACCAACTCTACCCTATCAATCATGCTTTAGAATAAATTCTTGAGATATGCCTTCTAACTCATTAGGTGATGTAGAGACATTTTCAACATTATCTTTGGTCGATGGATTGTTGATTAAAGGATCAAATAATGTTAACACTCCTTGAAATAAATTATTGTCAAATATTGTTGAGGGGTTCTTATCATGATAAAAAAGTGACTCTTGATGTATTATGATTTGATCTTCAGATGAGATAGAAACATCTTCCATGTGTTCATTGATGGATAGGTTTTGATCATGTGATCATTGACTTGAATCGATACATGGAGTTAACATTTTGTTGGGATTTTGAAAAAAAATTGCTTGTTGGGCTTGCGCCTGAGCTTGGGCTTGTGCTTGTTGGGATTGTAGTGTGGCTTGGGTAACTTGAGCAACTTGTGCAACTTGCTAAGCAGCTAGTTGTGCATCTTGTCATTTTTGGTTTTTTTGGAGTGCCTTTGGACAAGTAGCCTACTGAGCGGTTTGCAATGCAATTTTGTATTGGTTTGATGTGTTTGGTTTGGGTGGTGGTGGTGGCGGAGGTGGTTTTGGAATAGTGCTTGTTGTGGTGATAAGAGGTACCATCATATTGATGATTGGGATTTGAGTGGTGGATGGTGTGATTGATATGGTTGGTCCTTGAGAGACCATGTTTGGAGGGATCATAGACAATGTGTTGGTTTCTTGTGCTATGGGGATGGTTTCCATCTATTGTTTTGATATCGATGGCAAGGGGGGAGGATTTGGTATGATTCCTTGATTGATGGTTAGGGGGATGTTTTGGATGAGTGGTGGTAGTGAAGGTAGCCACAAACCAAGAGGTGAGACAGATGTTAATGGAAATAGTGGGAGTGGTGGGAAAGTGAGTGGTAAGCTCCCTTGGGGAAATGATGATGATGCTAGATCGAAAATGCCCCTTGGTCCAAATAAGTCACCTTCTCCTTATGAGGTCATATGGAGAGAGGTTTGAGGGGTTGCGTGAAATGATGATGATGGGTCATTAGGATTATGAAAAGTGACAGGGACATATGGGTGTGATGGATTTTGAACAACATTCGTGTGATTTGAAAACATATCTATCCAAAATTTTACGAAGTGTGGATTTGAAATGTTCATGTTTGGTATAGTTGTATTTTGTATATTCTCACTTGGAATGTGTGGATTTGGTGGGATAATTTTTCTTTGTTGAAGACTTGTGCATTGAGTATTTGGTTGATAGATTTGTAAGTTTGGAATTGGATTTAAATCTACCATCAGAAAATGTGTTTCAAAATTTAGATTGGGTATATTCACATTTGTTGTACCATTGAGGTTTGTAGAAGATAATGATCCCATGAATGGATTGTATAAACATGAGTTTTGAAAATCAATTGGCATTGTGAGGCTTTGATCATTTGGTTGGTTTGGACCACTTATGATGTATGGTTCAAGTTTATATTACATGTTCTTCTTGTGTTTTGACCTTGTTGCAAAAGTGACCTCTAAGGTGTTTAGGACCAATGATGAGATGAAGGATGAAAGAGGTGAATGATATGGGTGTTAATTTTTTCAGGAATCTTTGGATCAATGCTAGAATTTAGGATTTAATTTTGATTGGTTTTCATTGGATTCTGAACTTGTAAACCCTAATATGTTGGACGTGATCTTTAGGATAAACTTTTTCAAAGGTTTGCTAATTTAACTAGATGTATGAGAAAGGATGCATTCCCATACTCCTAATTAAACAAGGTGATTTTGATTTGGTTTAAGGATGTACCCAAGTATAGATAATGATGTTTCCAAAGCTCTAAAGTTTCTTGTGGGATGGGATGATAAATGTTTGAAATGGATGAAGTGTTTGATTTTGATCCTAAATGAACCTAACAGGGACCTTGTTTTCAAGACCAAGATATTGAAGAACATGCTTTTCTCTAAGAGTAGTTCAAAACCAAAAGACCAATGTTTTCATGAAAACCACATGACCAAAAGATGCCAAGCACATGTGCAGGGTCTAATTGTTCTTAACTTTTCTTAGTGACTTCTTTTTACCACAAAAAATTCTTGATTAGGTTTTGAAACTAGATGTCTAATGTTTTAACCTCTTCTTATCCCACAAAGTGTATCATGTGGAAATCGATGAAATCAAATAAAAATTTACCTATTGTTTACTTTAGTAGGAGAAAATTGAGATAAAATTCAAGTGCCTAGAAACCTCTAAGGATATGAATCCCAAGGGCAAGCAAGGGCATGCAAATTCATTCAAGGATATTTGCTTCTCCTAAAGGGTTTGAGATTTGATGCTCATGTTAAATGTTTGTTTTCCAAATTTTTTCAAACAAGCAAAGTGTTTTGTAATGAAGAACAAGCATAATACTATAGATATGAAAGACTATATTTGTTGAGTCCCCACTTGGACAAGTCTAGCTATGCTTATTTTTAGTGAATGGTTAAATGCTTGACCCCACTGGCTCCTCTCCATGGCTCAACACTTCTTTCGGGGCAGCCAAGCATCAATACCCATGTATCTCCCATGGCATACTTTCCATCTCTACTAAAAAACATAAAAGTGTGGGGTGGCTTCAGAATGATCGTTCTTACACCAACAAATAGATAGGGATTTTGGCCTTTCTACAACAAGGGTTTTAATTCATAATTTCCATTCATAGGAGTTGACCCATCAAGGAAAGAGACTATTGTTTCCCTTCTCATTGGAGCCAACTGTGTGATACTGACCTTTGTTCCAATACCCACTTTTATATCCCAACTGGAAATACTCTTGGCTTTAGAGTGTTATCGGTTGGGTCGTTCCCTTGGGTGAGTACTTTTCCCCAAGATAGGCTCTCTAAGATTAAAAAAAAAGAAAGAAAACATATTCATAGTTCAATCAACCTTCATTTAGAAACAAAGGAGAACACGCGAATATGTTCCACTCATACACTCGCAAAGATTTGTTCAATTTTAATGATATTATTTTGAGTAAGTGATTACAAAACAAAGAAGCACATGTTCATTTTAATATCCTCAAAGCAATGATTTGATTCATTTTAAAGCACCAAAACAAAAGATGAAAGTTTTTTGTTCAATTGTTAACCCTAAACCAAATCTAGTAAGTTGCCTAAGGTTATTTTTAAGCCCTTTTTTTTGTTTTTTTTAAACCCAAATTGAAAATTAGTAAGTCCTAAAGCTTGAAAAATGACAAATCCTTAAAACAAGGGATTATAATTGCTCCCAAAGTGTTTAAAAACACTTGTGACAATCATGTGATAATGTTTTTTCTTTGAATTCCATGCTCCATGATCCTTTAGAACCTAAAAAAGAAGCTCCAAATGTTAGATTAAATCAAGAAACAAGAAGATATGAGGGTTAGATAAATGATTAAGCATAAAAACCCTAAAATTTAGACTAAGTTTCAATGTGTTTTGACATTAAGTGAAAATTTTGAAAATTTTAACTCTATCAAATCTCTGAAACACCTACACCATTGGATAGCATATGAAATTCTACCCCATTTAAAAAAAAAAGCTTTGAAAAAGACCAAAAAATGACCAAGATACGGCCATTTTAAGTTTGCATGAAAAAGTAAGAAAGTTCAAAGGTTTTGTTTGTGATGGTGGCATAGTTTGGAAGCTCGGCAGTATAGTTTGGAGTTTTGAGTGGTTTTGTATGCATAGGCGGCTCAGATTGGAAGCTTAATGGTGCATTTTGGAGTTTGGAGCGGTTCTATATAACCTCGCTGGACTGTGAGCGGTTGTATATGGCCTCGCTAGACTGTGAGCAGTGATGTTTCTTGTAAACACACAAAAACACAAAAAAGCACAAAATTTTCTCAAAAAACATGATTTGATCTTCTAGTTTTCCCTCCTTCTAGTGCCAAAATGTGAACCAAGATCCTATTCCTGGAAGAATACAATAAACAAACACATTAGTAAGCTCCAATCCAAGTTAGAATAGAGATTTCCCATAAAATCCATTAACATGATTTGAAATAGGAAATGAAAGCAAGAAATGAAATGAAAAGCAATAAAAGAGAGTAATCCTATTCAAATAATGGAAACTCTTGATCCAGTATGGGAGAGTTGGTGCCAATTTCATGTGGAAGTTGGCCCTTTTCCAAATCCTATGCAAGATTTGATGATGATTTGATGATTGTGATCCACTTGGTGATTGCTTCAAATGCCTTCCATGGAGAAAACTTGCAATAACCTAGCTACAATTGATGGATTTTATGCAAATGCTAAAAATCTAAGATGAAATTGAAGTATAATAACTTTGCTCAAATTGTGGATGATATAAATGAAGGATGAGCTCTCTATTTATAGAAGAAAGTAAAGAGATGAAAGGAAAAAGAGATCAATGTGGGACTAATCTTCAACCAATGAGAAGAATCCACATGGCATCATGTTAATGGTTGAGGAATGAGCACATTTTGGAGAATGTGCAAAGAGGGGGAGATTTGAAATTTGAATTTGATGGAAAGATGAGTTAAATGCTAAGTTTGACTTGTGCAAGAGACATGTAAGAGCTCTTAAATGCTTTGTTGGATGTACATGTCAATTTGGAGGGAGATTTCAAACTTGGAGAATATTCCATCTTTGATGCCTTTTTTGAATGAAAATAGATGATTTATAAATCAATTAAATTGATTTATTGTGCAAGTTGGAAAAACTAGAGGATGTGACATGCATTTAGATTAGATTAATTAGGATTTTATTAATTTAAGAGGAGATTAGATGATTTAACTATTTGATTTACATTTAGGGATTAAAATAAATCAAAAAGAGATGAAAAATGATTTATACTTAGTTAATCTTTTTGATTTATTTAACCAAAGGGGGTGATGTTAGATTAAATTAGATAAATGTTTGATTTATTTAATTTAATAGAGGAACTTGAAATGTTTAATTAAATAGAATGTGTTATTTAATTAAAACAAAGAATAAGGAATTAATTAAATAAAATGATTTATTTAATTAACAAGGGATAATGACTTAACAAGATAAAATTGATTTATTTACTTAAGAGAGGGAAATGGATGAACTTAATCAAATAAGGGTATTTGATTAAATGGTTAGAAAAAGGGGTGATTTTAGGATGAAATGGTGTTTGTTAAATGAAGATCGAGTGTGATATCAATCTGTATATTTTCCATGTCTATAGGAAACATATCTGATTTCAATTGATCTTGATGTTTGGAGCATAGTTCTAGATGGGTATGTTGTTCCATCCACAATACCCACAAATTCTGATGAAAAGAAGAAGTATGAAACTAATGCTAGAGCCAAACATGCTCTTTTGTGTGGCTTAAGCAGAGATGTATTTATTAAAGTAATGCATTGCAAATCTACTAAAGAAATTTGGGAAAAACTTGAAAACATTTATGGACATGATAAAGTCAAATAGTCAAAGATTCTTACTCTCAAAACTCAATTTGAGGAAATGAAAATGAATGATAATGAAAAGGTGGCTGAATATTTTTTGAGAATAAATGGAGTTGTTAATGCAATGAGATGTTTAGGAGAAGAAATAGAAGAGTTTGATGTGGTAAAAAAGGTCATTAGAACCTTGCATCCTAAATATGAAACTAAGGTTTCAACTCTTGAAGAAAAGAAACACTTTGATAAGCTTACCTTAGATGATCTACAAGGAACTCTTACTGCCTTTGAAATGAGATCAATCAAAAATAATTTATCGGGAAAAGAAACTACTTTTAAAACTAGAGAAAAGGAAATTATAGTTGAAAATGAGTCAGAAGACTCTGATACACAGGAGTCTCACTTTGTTAGAAAATTGAAAAAGGGATTTGGTAAATACAAAGGAAAAATTCCCTTTAAATGTTTCAATTGTGGCAAAACTAGACATTTCATAGCTAAATATCCCTATGGTGATCAAAATAGTGATGATGAAAAATCTAACAAACAATCTAAGAAGAAGGTCTATAAACCTAAAAAGATGTTCAATTTCAAAAAGAAAAAGAGTTTGTTTAGTAAAGATGAAACAGACACTAAAGTAGAAGACTCTTTAGATGAAGAAGATGAGACCTTGTTTATGGATGAAGTCAAACTGTAAGAAGATTCAAATAGCAAAATTGAGTTAGATGATGGTGAAATAGATCTTGAAGGTGAGTTAAAATGTCCTTTAAAGGAAATTAAAAAAAATTAAAAGGAAGTCCTTACTCAAGAGAAAAAGCTAGATCAAGAAATAGTCTCTTTGAAGACTAAGCTTGAAGAATCTAAGAGGATTGAAGGAAGTCTTAAAACAACTATGAGTTCCAAAGACAAAGAGATACAAAAATTGGAACAAGAAGTTGTTAGTCTTAGAAAGAAAATTGAAGAGTACAAAAGTACATTAAAACTCAATGATATGCTTAGCAAGCAGAAACTAAATAGAGTTAAAACTGGTGTCCGGTTTGAAAGAGGCGAATGTTCAATTGATACTTCAAAGCAGGAATCTATCTGTACAAACAAGAGTTTCAAACCAAATCACTTTGAATTTGGTAAGAATCATGTACATTCTTTTGAAAATAAAAAAAAACTATTCAGATTCAATCCTTTCTTTCATGGTTATTGCTTCTTCTGCAACAAATTTGGTCATAAAGTGAGTACTTGCAGATTCATGACTTCTAGAATACCAAGGTTTGGGCATAAGCAGTACTTGGGTTTTGTTAATCGGGTCATATTTTTTAAATGCAACACTTTGGGACATATTGTTAAACAATGCAAAGTTAATCTACATAATAAACAACAAAAAACAAAAATGATATGGAAACCTAAATTTGTTAAAAGAATAGAGAAATCAATGCTTGTTCAAAATACTTTTGATTCTAAAAAGGACATTTGGGTCCTAGATAGTGGTTGTTATCACCACTTGACAAGGGACAAGGAAAAATTCATCAAACTTGAAGATTATACTTGTGGATATGTGAAACTTGGTGATAACACTAGTATACAGATTAAAGGTATAAAAATAAAAAATAAAAACTTCTACTAAATGAGGACACACCTATTTATGATGTGTATTATGTAGAAGGCCTAAAGCACAATTTACTTAGTATTAGCCAAATTTGTGATAGTGGTTATCATGTTATGTTTACTGAATAGGGATGTGAGATCAAGAACAAGTCTAGAAAGAATGTTGTAGTAGGGAGAAGGACTAATGGTAATGTTTATAATCTCCTAGACACCTCTGGTAATGACAAAAATGAAGGTATGTGTCTACTGGGTCAAGTTGAAGAAAGTTGGTTATGGCATAAAAGATTAGGACATATAAAATTTTACAATCTAGTTAAAATCAGTACAAACTAGAATGTTAGAGGTCTACCAGTCCTTAAAAAACCAAAAAACTCGGTCTGTAAAGAATGTTTAAGTTGTAAACAAACTAGAGTTAGTTTTAAGACAAAAGAACATTCTTCAACTAAGCCTTTACTTTACAACTAGTGCATATAGATTTGTGTGGCCCAACTAGAACAAGGTCAATTAATGGTGAAAATTATTTCATGTTGTTTTTGGATGATTATAAAAGAATGGTTTGGGTTAATTTTCTTAAACATAAGTTAGAGGCATTTAAAATATTTAAGATCTTTTGTAAAATGGTTGAAAAGGAGTCTAATTTTAAACTTAAATGCTTGAGATCTGATAAAGGAGGAGAGTTCACTTCTCAAGAATTTATTGATTATCATTAACAGCATGGTATTAAGAGGAAATATGCAGCCACTAGAACACCTCAAGAAAATGGGGTAGTTGAATGTAAAAATAGAACTATGAAGGAAATGGTAAGAACCATGTTAGATGAAGCTAAGTTACCTGATATGTATTGGAAATAAGTTGTTCATACAACTGTATACATTTTAAACAAAATGCAACTTAGAGTGAAATTAAAATTCACTCCTTATGAATTATGGCATGGAAAGGTTGCTTCTGTAAAGCATTTTAATTTTTTTTGTGGCAAATGCTTTATTAAGAAAGATGATGAACATCTAGGTAGCTTTCAATAAAAAATGTGATGAGGGTATATTTTTTGGATACTCAACTCAAAGTAAAGCCTATAAATGTTATAATAAAAGGCTTAATAAGATTGTTGAGGTAGTCAATGTGAAAGCTGATGAAAGACCACATTTAGAAACTAATCTTGTGCAGGATGATGATGAAGAAACAAAAATAGAACTTGAAACAATATCTAAAAGTGTTGAGGAAACAAGTCCTAAACATGATGAAACAACAAGTTCTGAAAATATTGTGCCCAAAACTCCTTCAAAATCTGTTGCTAAAAATCATCCTCAAAGTCAAATTATTGGGGATAGAAATGTTGGAGTTCAAACATGAAGAAAGGCTATTAAACTTGAAGAATAAGCTCAAATGGAAAAGCATACAACCTTTTGTTTAGTCACTAAATTTGAACCTAAGAACTATGATGAAGCTCTTTTGGATGAATGCTGGCTTAAGGCTATGCAAGATGAACTAAGTCAAATTGATAAAAACAAAACTTGGGAGTTAGTCTTAGGACTTGATGACAAGAATGTCATAGGTGGCAAGTGGGTTTACAAGAATAAGCTTGATGAAAATGGCAAAGTTGTTCGCAAAAAAGAAAGGTTTTTTTGCAGAGGCTATGCTCAAAAGGAAGGTACTAATTTGGTGAAATGTATGCACCTGTTCCTAGACTAGAATCCATTAGAATATTCTTAGCTTATTCTTTTTTTAAGAATTTCAATGTTTATCAAATGGATGTCAAGACTGCATTTTTAGAGGGTTACTTAGATGGAGAGATTTACATGGAACAACCTAAAGGGTTTTCCTACAAAGACAAGCCTAATCATGTTTACATGTTGAAGAAGGCCTTATATGGCCTAAAAGAAGCACCTAGGGCATGGTACTCTAGACTGGATAATCATTTGACATCAAATGGGTTCACTAGAGGTGGTGTTGACAACAATCTCTATGTCAATATTGAAGGTACTGATATTCTACTTGTTGAAGTTTATGTAGTTGATATCAATTTTTGCTGCAATAATGATGCTTTAACTAAAAAATCTCTCATATTATGGAATCTGAATTTGAAATGTCAATGTTGGGAGAATTGAATTTCTTTCTTGGTCTTCAAGTTTCTCAACTTGAACATGGTATATTTCTCTCTCAAACCAAGTATGCTAAAGAGATGCTCAAAAGGTTTCAAATGGATGGATGTAAACCTGTTAGTACTCCAATTGTTACAGGTTGTAAACTTACAAAAGTTGATGATTCTCTTGATGCAAATCAATCTAAACATAGATCAGTGATTAGAAGTTTTTTATATTTAACTGCTTCTAGACCCGATCTAATGCAAGCAGTTTGCATGGTTGCAAGGTTTCAGGCATCACCTAAAGAATCCCATGTTAATGTTGTTAAAAGAATCTTTAAATATATTGAAGGCACTCTTAAGTATGGTCTTTGGTATCCCAAAAGCAATGATTTTTCTTTGATTGCATATACAAATGTTGACTGGGCTAGTTGTTTGGATGATAGGAAAAGCACTAGTGGTGCTGCATTCTTTCTTGGTAATCGGTTAGTGGCTTGGCACAACAAGAGAAAAGAATCGGTTTCTTTTTCCACTGCTGAGGTAGAATGCATAGCTGCCACTTCTTCATGTACTCAATTGCTTTGGATGACTCAAACATTGTTTGATATGGGTATCACAGTTTCTAAGCCTTTTTCTAGTTTATGTGATAATACAAGTACAATCAATATCTCTAGGAATCCTGTTATGCACTCTTGTGCTAAACACATTGCTATCAAGTTTCACTTTCTTCAAGAAAAAATGTTGGCTAATGATGTATGTCTATAGTTTGTTACTTCACAAGAATAGGTGGCTGATATAGTCACTATGCCTCTATCCAAAGAAGTCTTTGAAAGAATGAGACTTAGATTGGGAGTTATCTCTCAATCCTTACTTCATTGATTCTCCACTATTTGATTTAGGGGGAGCTTGGTTCTATTGTTTTTCATTTACAACTCTCTTATATATTTTCATTTGCTGCTCTATTGTTTCACTTGCAGCTAGTCTGGATTGAATAGTTGGTTAGCTTCAGTTGTTTATATATTCATGGCATTTCACATTCTTCTATGATTCTTTGTTACTGAGGCAAAAAGGGGGAAAGATGATGTGTTTTTCCATCAAGGACAAAGGGGGAGTTCATTGGATTTTAGTTGTTTACTATTTATCCTTGATGACAAAACTAGTTTTGGTGATGGTGACATATTTATATGATCTTGGTGGCACATGATGTTTACAATTGGTTCACATGGTGATTTACATGGTTGGTTCATTGCATTCACCTTTAAATTTACATGTTGGTATTGATGTTTGACACGTGTTTATTATGTCAGGGCATTATGATAGAGCATGCTCATTATATCAGGACATGCATTTCTTTCAGACCATGCATTTGTTTCAAGGTATATATCTTGTTTTAGATATACGACATGGTTACTTAGGTATATCTAGGTTGATAACTTTCAGATTGTGGTATATTCAGCTTAATCATTTTTAGATTAGTGCTTGAAGTATTTTCATTTTGAATATATGAATGCTCAAATTGTTTGTATACTCTAAGGTGATCTTAGTCTTCTTTGTAGCATTTTAATATGATTGATTATTCATAGTTTTCTTTGTGGCATTGCTATTACATATCATCATGGCATATGGCTTTGGCAATATAATTGTGTCAATGATTTATATTGTGAACTTGGCATATGGATCGGTCTTATTGCATTTCATATTATTAAAGGAAGATGAATTTATTAAAAGTCATATGGCAGTGACATTAATAAGGTTTTGGGATCATCCTAACAAGGATTCAGTTTGTTTTGATTGATCATATATGGCATTGGGCAACTTACATTGGTATTTTGATATGGCCATAAGGGGTTAAGGTTTATTATTGACTCCCATTTGCATGATCATTTGAAAAGGTGTTACACCATTGGAAATTCTTATAAAAGGTATCGAACACTAAATGTTTTATTATTACAAGCTATTTTGAATAAGGTTGATAGCCATAATTGACAACGCATACATGTGGTTGTGACAGCTCATTATGATGTTGGGTTAAATCATGTACATTATTATTTTTTGTCACATTAGACTTCAAAACATCATTTTGTTTGGTAAAGTCTTCGAAGAGACTTGAAGTTTTATTTGGAAAAAGGTTTTTCATTATGTTGTGAATATGATTTGAAACCATAGCCGCCACCATGGAATTGTGATTGCAGATTTCTGGTAAAACCTTAACTGAGGAAGTTGAAAATAGGCAGAGCTCGTTGATGGAAGTCTTCAGCTATGTAGTTATGATGGTCTTCAATAGTAATTTATAGTATTTTTTTTCTTTCTCCCACCATGAATAGGTAAAGGAAAAACTATTACATACTTTTGGTTTTGTATTGAAATTTTCTTGCTAAAATAGTTCTTAAGAGTATTAAAAGGATCTTATTATTTGTTTTTGAAAAAAAAAGGAAGGAAGTTGTTTTATGCACAAGTCGATAAAATTTTGTTTCTCAGTTATTCGACAGTTGGCCATAACTATTACAAACCCTTATGGGTTATGTTGTTAAGACTTTTGTTAAAATGCTTAATGTTTTGATGATCATAATTTAAACCCGTTAGGGTTTCTAGAATCTGATCTAGAGATTGTTCTTATAGTTACAATGCTATCTGCAGAGATGCTTATGCATTTATTTAAGAAGGTTTTTTTGTATTTCTTGGGTTACTGAGAAGAAGAGAAATAGCTCTTGTGAAACACAATTTTTTTATCTTTATAGTGACTAGAAACTGGGTTTACATTGAAAATCACTGAATCTTAGATACTTTGTAAAAGAAGATGTTGTCAATTTTATACAACATTCTTCTTCAATGTGTTTTTTGAAATATTTATATACATAGTCTTCTATTGAAATTCTAGAGCTACAAAATCTGCACTTTTAGGGTTCTGATAGGTTGCTATAATTGTCATGCATGGAAAGGAGTTTGTGCTCCTCTAATCTTGTAAAATTTGGTGCTTTTAACTATTGTTGAGCTGGTGCTCCTAAATGTGAAAGAGTTGGTGCTCTAAGTGAATAAAGGAAATATTTTTTGAGTGGTTTTTATTCCCCTAGGGGGATTTTTCCACTCGGGCCAAAATTATGGTGTTATGTGATGTTTCTATGTGTGATTGGTTCATTTTCTTGAGTTGCATAAAATTGTTGATATCAGTCATTCATTTCTTCCCATTTTTAAATCAAAGTATCTTGCATAACTGGTTTAGTTAGAAGCTGTGATATATGTGCAAAATTTATCAAGCTAGACTCTGTTAATGAAATGTTTATTTGATTTGTAATACATATAGTATTGTCTAAGTTCATGTGAATTACACTCTTCAATTTTCATTTGATATTATGGTTTCAAAGTTTAAAATATTGTGACTTTCATAAATCACTAATTCACCCCCTCCCCCTCTCAGTGATTTCAGTCTTCCAATAGACCCTATTACACTTACATTTAAAATAGGACTACTTAGGTACTCAACACACAATTCTAGTTAAAAAAAGACATTCATGGTAAATCCCTACACAAAATGAATTGTGGATGTCATCAATGATGACAATTTAAATCACTAGAGAGGTAATTAATACATTTTTCGTAGTTTTGCATGTCACAAGGTACTCCTAGTCTCATCATTGTGAGATAATTTAATCTATTACTATACATACATGAAATAATGATATCAATTTCCATTAAATTGATGGGGTTATGGGGTGTGGACAAATATTTTTATTTTGTAGCTTGCACAAAGACATAGATAGACCATACAATATTATATTATTACAAATTTGTGTCACTTGCTATGGAAGTGCGTGAAGTTCAAGGAGGGGAATCAAGTCCATAAATGGTGGTCACAAAATATAAATGCAACATGACACTTTCCATAGGAGCTTCAAAAGTGTATTTGAAGTGTAGAATTCCATAGATACTATTCCAATATGGACTTATAGGATGTAGAAGAAAGGGAATTTTTTTCTTGTAACTTATATAAAAAAATGAAGTGACAAATGTAGTTCTTATAGTTGTTATATATCTATATTAAGGAAATTTATAAGAAAATAAGTGGATGGTAACCATAATAATCTTTGGTGAGATGTAAGAAACAATTATATGGTTGCATTTTACAAGAGATATGTAAAGGTGAAAATGAAATCTATAGCCAACCAAATAGGACTACTATGGACATGTATGGAAGAGATGTAGTATTATATCACATGTAAATAGGTCATATGTGGTTGTAAACATAAGAATATGCTAGGTATAGGACTAAATTATAATCATGCAAACATGTGAGTAAGGTGGTAAATTTTACCTTATATCTATAACAAGATTTATGAATAGTAACTAGGGAGTAGTTTTTATGGATGCAAATGCACAAATCATCTTCATACTTCCATCCATTTGTAATTTGTAGACTTGACTAGTCATAAGCAACTACCAACAATGTAACAAAATAAAATATTTAGCTTAGGGCCACAAGGGAAAAATATTGACTTGGGAATCAATAATAACCATATAATTTGAACATCATGACACAAGCTAACAATTTCTTGATGACTAATGAAATCCTCACAAGGAGTTTTATTTTATAAAAAATAATTGGGACTTATATTTTAAAAATATACAACTATAATTACTACTTTATCTTCAAAATGGTTATATTATTTTGTTTAAGATACATAAGCATATATAATTTATTGTTATATGTTTCCTCTTAGTTGCACCAATTTCTTAAGGATATGAGGAATAATGTATTGTTTGATAATGTTATTTTAGTTACAATATTTTAAAAATAATTGAAAATTATCAGCCAGTAACATAATCTAAGAATATTAATATTACGAATGGTCTTTTTCTACTATAGTTTTGAATTCCCTTAAGCATTTGGAACTTCATTCTTACGTCTTAAGAAATAGAACCATGTGGATCTAGTTCCATCATCAATAAATATATGAAAGTGATAAAGTGACTTGGCTTGCTTAGGACCACACACACCTATATGTATTAATTTGATAATACTTCATTTCCTTTTATTTATCCTTATGGGAAATTCACTTCCATTTTTCTTTTCTAATGTAGAACAATCGCAACTAATATGTTTATTCTTAAAAAGTGATACACTTCCCGTCATTTTTTTCTTTCTATAGAGACAAGATCTCTAAGATTCAATTGACCATACCTCATCTGTCATAATTCTTCTATTGAAAAACACATAGATGTCATTAATTTAGGATGTTCTACAACTATACCTAGTTTCTATAAGCCCCCTATTGTGGTTCCTTCAATTATCACTTTTAAGTCATCTTGCATGTCCTTAAGTGGAAATGTATGTTCATGAATTCAAATTTTAATCTTTGATTTTTTATTCATAAAAAAATGATATATTCTTCTTCTTTCCTATACCAAATATGATGCAGGAGCATCTAGTGGTGTAAGGGCAATCTTACATCACCCAAAAATAGTTAAATTTCAAGTTTCTC
>VDFB02220593.1:0-52937 GCA_007258455.2 Sequoia sempervirens | reverse complement strand
AAGGAACATACACCTATGGGCCTTACACACCATCCTTTAACTATTTGATAAGGCCTAAGCAAACAAGATGATATGTAAATGCTAAGACCAAGGGTAGAGGATTAGGGATGGGAGGGATAAGTTTTTTTTTCTATTTTTTCTGGTAACTTATTTAGAAGTTACCAATACATTGAAAAACTTTGGATAGGAAGAGAAATGCCTTACTTACCTACACTAAAATACCTTCATAAACCAATACCCTTATTAACTACAAGATTAATAATTTAATTACTTTTTTTTTTTGTTTATAACATCTACCTCCAATTTACTAATAAGATAATGAGTTTCTTATCAAGATTTTTCAATTTACCAACCTCTTATATTCTCTTAGCATGATAAACTACAACCCTTTCAAGAGATCCATTGTCTCAACTTGATAGTTGGTTTCTCTCCCCATGTCCAATAAATACACAAGAAAAGGTTGACCATCAAAATTTCTAAGTAATCTCCCACCACACATTTGCACTAATTTTCCCTTAATCTAATTAGATGTATGCTCTCTTCGAAACAAGGGTCCAAAATATCTTCAACATTTCTTTCCTAATGGTAAATCCCTTTATCGAGTGACGGCATACCTCATGGGAACGTGATAAGTCTCCATGAACCACAAATGAAAATCTCTTTTATTTTTATATCTTCCTAGTTTATCCCGTGGGCTCTTCAAATATTTTTGGACATATTAAGATTCTTCAGTTTATTTTTGACCATAAACTCCATGGTATTACATAAGGTGTTAGATTCAAAAGGGTTACAAATGCATAAATGAAGGGTTCTTCGTTCACTTAAATTTATCACTACTAGGGGAGAGGGGCCCATAGTGGGACAGGGTTCAATAGTGGGGATAGAAGTAGTCCTTAGTGTGCCCCATAGTGGAGCACCTTAATATCCAATTGCAAAACACTTTTTGTCCATAAAGTACACAAACTGACAAATCATGTGATGCCACATTAGTGCACCAATAAAACATGACTTAGTGCACCACTATCGGTCTCACTTTTTTTGGGGTCCTTTTTGGATACCTCAACAAAAAGCATGCTAATGTGGCATCATATTTGATGATGTGGCCCTAAAACGAAATATAGAAGCACGTGAGTTGCCAAATAAACTGTTGTACAAAATTGGGAGTGATTTGAAATTTCTGAGTAGGATTTTGAGAAACACGAAGTTAGGGTGATCCACTATGGGGCCACTATGGGTCCCTCTCCCCTAATCCTTGCATTTTTCATCTTAGATTGAATTTATCAGGCAACCTACCTAAAAATATTCAAGCACAATAACAATAGAGCAAAATATGTTTGGCTAGTTTCTTCACTTTTGAGAAAATAGATAAATGGATGGTGTCTAAAATCTTTTGCTTTTAACTTTTTAAAGTTGTATCTATTTTTATAATTTTGATATTGCTATTCAAAACATTTGATTTTGATAACTTGTTTACAATTCAAACTTTTTTAAATGAAAGTCTTCATAAATGAGATTTTGCAATTAATTGGTTTCAATGATATATTTTTTCTATTATTTTCTCTCAAGTATCTCCTTCATTATCATTAACCTCTATAGAAGAAAAATTTAGAACTCAATCTTTTAATAACAGTTGTATTTCAATTTATATTTTCTAATGATTCTAGTTTTCTTTTTGTTGAATTCTTTCGTGTTCATCAAGATAATCACTCACTTTCATCCCTAGGCTAATCAACACAATCCATTATTCATTATATTTTTTACATTCTACTCAAAAAAATTATTATAATCATATTTATTTCCTTAAACAAAGGATTTGTCATTTCAACCCATAGAAGATGATCTCTACATCCTTTACTGAAATTCTAAATTGTTGCAAATCTTGGTAAAAAGGTTTGAGTAAGAAAAAGATAAGCAATTTAGACTCTTAGTAAAGGGGCTTCGAGAAAAACAAAAATTGATGGCTTACTAGGAATCTAAGATTTTTTGGATAATTTAGCTTCATAATATATCTTCTAAAAATATCATTATTCGTTTACTAAAATAAAAGACACGATTTTAATATTGAATATATTCATTAATATTAATGCATCTAGACTTTAAAAATTGTTCATTCTAATAATTGATATGTGATTAGCTTGTAAGGACTACTATGTTTATAAGCATCATAGAAGAGTATATTGATCACTAAAATCAAGTTCTCCTAGGTCAAACTTTTAAGTGGCTAGTTTTACAACTCAAATCAAAGATTCAAAGACAGCATATAGAAGTGTGTAGGTGGTCTATATTGTAAATAATGTTGATTCTCATTTTTTGTCCTTTAGAAAAGTAAAGTGCATTCTATTGATAATCTCTTTTCTCAACATATTAATTAATAGCATATTTAATCTCTTTAAATACCATGTCATAGCAACACGCTACACAAACATGACTAATAGAAAGGTGAGAATCTTAAAATTTGAATAAAATTTTTTAACTTAAGGTTCATTCTCATGCACTATAAGAATGAGCTCAAGTGGCTCAAAAATGGTTTAGATCATGAAATGATAACCTCAAGACATGAAGCAAAAATATATTGAATTGTGTGCAAATGGAATGCAATAAATTTGTGAGAATAGTGAGTGTGAGAATAAAAATAAATGAAGATGTACAAAAATTAAAGAATAAACCAAACTTAATACAAAAGCATCAATTATCATCATGTAATTGCAATAATAATGTTCCAATGAAATAGATTCAAAACTAAATAAGAATTAGCATAAACATATTAATTTTAACATAACAAATTAATTATTTCTCATTGGCAATAATTATGATAGAAAAATAATAATAAAAAACTTAGATGCTATATATTATATTATATTTAAACAAATAATTACATAAAATAAATAAATAAACAAACCCATGAAAAGACTAGGTGATCTCTTAGGTATAAAGGAGGATTGTCTATATTTTTGAATTGTCTCTATGAAAATATAGACATTGGTGAGCACTCAATACTGAAATATTACCACGGTTGAGCTACTCAAATGAATACATAGTCTCATCACATAATGAAGAGACTTTTATTATCATGAATGTTGGGCAATGATCATTGATGCTTGATGTCGAGTAAATGGTATTAATGCAATGCCCTTATTAATTGTAGTTGTATAAATATTTGCATCGATCAGGGTTAAACACCATCCTCTCTTCTTTTGGTTGTGAATTTTTTAGAATAGGAAAGGTCCCCGTCTTTCAAGACTCAAGGGGTAGGCATTTCATATTATTTTAATTGGAGTTCAAAAAAAATCTTTCTTTTTCCTATTTAATTTCTTGTTAATAGTGTTTGGTACTTTTCCTGTATCAAACATTCACAAGGTTTCCTTTCTAGTTTCCTTTCTAGTCTAGGAAAAAAGAATTATGGCTTTGCTCGGATTTCAACTTCTATGGTGGCTTTATACCCAAAACATTACAACAAAAGTTGTGCCCCACAAAGAGTTTGGAAACCTATTTATTTAACCTTAAAAGTGCTCATTTGAAAAAGAAAAAGAAATGTAAACAACATTTCAGAACACAAGTCTAATCAGATGATAATTTTAGAGAATGGCACTAGAAAAATAGTTCATTTAAAGTAAATGCTCATATATGGGAGTAATAGTTCATTTAAAAGAAATGCTCATATTTGGGAGGATGAATTTGAGCAAGGTTTAAGTACAAGTTTTACAGATCTAATTATTAAGTACAAGTTTTACAGATCCAATTATTTGTAATAGTGTTATCGGTTCAAATGATATGAAATTTCACTCGTATGGTATTGCTATGAACAATTTAATGTCTTTGCCCACAATGACCAACACCCAAGCATTATGTACAGACAATAGGAATATGTTGCCTTCAGAGTAAATAGCAGTTAGACAAGATTTTGATGGAAGTCTCAAGATTTTCAATACATGCAAGTAGCAGTAGCAGTCCCCAAAAAAGGGAAGGAATTAATTCTCAGATGTTGTACCTTTAATTACGAATTTTTATTTTCTTGTTGAACAATAATCGAATTATCAAGCTACTCGTAGTCTTAATTTTTAATAATAATTTAAATGGTTTTGATTTTTATTTATACTGCATATTTCAGGTTATGGCCAATTTAAGACATTTATACATTATCATCAACAACACTAATAATACATGTAATTAAGAAATAAGTCAACCCAAGCATTATGTACAGACAATAGGAATATGTTGCCTTCAGAGTAAACAGCAGTTAGACAAGATTTTGATGGAAGTCTCAAGATTTTCAATACATGCAAGTAGCAGTAGCAGTCCCCAAAAAAGGGAAGGAATTAATTCTCAGATGTTGTACCTTTAATTACGAATTTTTATTTTCTTGTTGAACAATAATCGAATTATCAAGCTACTCGTAGTCTTAATTTTTAATGATAATTTAAATGGTTTTGATTTTTATTTATACTGCATATTTCAGGTTATGGCCAATTTAAGACATTTATACATTATCATCAACAACACTAATAATACATGTAATTAAGAAATAAGTCAAATAAAATCACAAGCAAAAGTTACATATTAATTTTTAACGTTAAATATTTCTGAGGGAGATAATGTTTAATTGTAAGTTCAATCCTCACAATTAGTGATCCAATTCTCAAGTGAAAATCCAAGATAATCATTGTAAAGTCAATGATTCATGGTATAAAATGTCTGCAACAAGTGGCAAGACCATACATAAAATGGAAAATGGGCACGAATATATTCACCAAATTTCTTCATTGTATTTCTAGATGTCGACAGACCATTGTTGTAGATTAGCAAATAACAAAACTGGTATATTTAATTGCCAAGGCGGCCTTTTTTGAATTAAAAAGGATGGCGTGGACGTTTTACAAATCAAAGCCTCATAAGACTTGATGAGAATAAAAGGAAAGAGGGCACAGCAATGCACATTGCCACTCAGAAGTTTGTTCGACATTAGCAGTCCCACCATTTTTTACATTTTTAAACCCCAACAGCAGACAGGGGCAAACATCAAATAAATGTGCAAGTATTAGCAATTCCAGTCGTGTACTAAACAGGGAGCACACTATCGTGTCTGATTAAATTTTGAACTTTCAGATGCATCAACTTTAAAAAAATAAAACTCAAGACTGACTCGCCGTATTTTTCTTTCAAGGTTGATATATATTGTTAAACACATCAGCCAAGGGAGACTTACAGTGTTTTATTTTTTGTGCTCCCTCATCAGACATGGGTATGATCCAAAATGTTCAAAAAAAAAAAAAAAAATTACACCCAATTTTCTGAAAGAATCTTTAATTGCAGTACCCACATTGCCTGATTAAATTTAAAACTTTCACTTCAGATTTATTAACCTTTGACAAAATAAAAATCAAGACTGATCCACCTGTGCTATTCTTTCAAGGTTGCTATACATTATCAAACACATCAAGCAGGTGAGACTGCCGTGTTTCTGAGTTACGGCAAAGGTATGGCTATATATAAGAGAGGGAGAGAGAGATTGCACAAAAAGTTAAGAATTGAGAACGCAGTTTTTAACTGGCAATTCAATGTCAATTGTCAAATCATAAATGTTATGAAATAAATCAAAATGATTTATATCACAGTAGCCTTATTCAAAATCAGGATCCCCTCAGCAAACCAAAGTGTAAATGAAATTCAATTATTCAGGACATAAATTAGGAAATTCAGGAAAAAAATATTGATTTTCCATTCTGTCCACAAGAGCGACACATGCCACAAATTAAGGACTTCAAAACCATGTGGACCTTCATGGTTCATGTCATTTTTGGGTGTCAAGTAACAACTCTGTAGGTTAGGTGGCCGCCTTAGCCCCCCATAAGGTTTAGGGCTTTTTATTTTTATTTTAAGCCTCTCCTTTGATTGCTTTTCATGCTGTGACAAGCACAAGACATCGGATACAGCAGTCTGTCCCCAAAACCCTGCATCAAAGGGAAAATGTCGCAGGAACAGCCCCCACATTTTTTGCAGACAGGGGACGTGGAGGAAACATTCTGTTGACTCTCACACCCACCCCCAAAACATCTTCAAATGGGAGTGATCTTGAAATCCCATGGGATGCATCCCAGGGTACATTAGACTTTGTGAAGAATTAATACAATCGCATTTGCCGTGCCCATTCTTATGACAAAAGGACAAAAGGGGTATCTGACTTGCAACGCCTCAAGTTCCACGGATTGTCATTGAGCTTTAGCGGGCAAGGTTTGAGCTTTAGTGAGCAAGGTGTGCACTAAACTTGGTTCTTATTGAGCATATCCAATGTGCAAGCAAAAACTGAAAAAGACAAGTATCGTTGTTCTTCAGATCTGTGTCATCAGAAGCATGAATGGGGCTGCCTACCAATTAAAAAAATGCTTGAAAATCAAGACAGCAACAAAACCATTACTTTTGGTTGTTTGTCCTCTTTTGTAACACAAGAAAGCATTTCTCAAGAAATTAAAAAAGAATATAAACATTAAGCCAACTTTAGTTTTCTGAACTTCCATTTCACGTGTTAACTACTGCTATTCAAACACAGCATAAAGATATCAAACACATTCCTTCAGTTTGAAAGATATTATTGACTGGGTTAACTACTGCTATTCAACCTTGATTAGTTTTGCAATATATGCCTTTGACATGGATATTCTAGGATAATCGATAAAAAAAGCTCTTTGCTACCAATATTTCATGGCATTTACAAGAAAACACTTCTGTTTATGTAATCATCCTTTTTGATTCAATGTCATCCACACCGTGCATAAAGACATCCTGGGCTCCACAATAAAACAGGTTCTTTATTCCCTTTCATGGAGTTGGCAAGATAGCAACCGCTGTGAACACCTCATACTGAAGAGCACCAATAGTTGCTCCAATGTTGTGGTAGCAAACTAGAAGAATATTATCATACATAATGGTTGAAAATTGTGATGCTAAGAAGGGAATCAGTCCTCTAAAAAACCGCAAACAACTACTGCAGGTTGAAAGAAAATTATGATTGCAAACTTCCCTTCATTTGATATCATCATCTTTAGTGATTGGAGTCTATGGTTATTACACGGTTCTAAATAAGCTTGTTCACATTTCTTGCCTTTTTTTAAATGTTCGTGTTAAAACTTCAAATACTTATTGCAAAATTCGTGACCTGTGCTTTGTCAATTGCAAAAAGTAGTTTTGTAACATAAAGCTTCTCCAAGTTTTACTTCAATTGTATATTTATTTTAAAAAGAGAACATATTAATTTTAGTTTCTTGATCCAGCCTTAATCCCTTTCAAGCTTCTTGCCATTTATTTGACTGTAGTAATTCTCGCTTTCAATACCATCTAAAGTGTATGTCTATGACAGCTGCATTTGACTTCTTTTCTAGAGAGAAATTATGTTTCTCAATGATGAAAATACTAATACTTCTCTTATTTCCAAAAGCTTTACTTCCATTTTCATCTTGATCCCATTTCACATTTCAATCCCCCCTCCAATTCCTCAAAATATATCTTCAGTCCTGTTTGCACCTTGAGAATCATCCCAGATCAATTTAATACTCGCTAGCCTTAGGAGGACAAGAGAGGAGAAAAGAAACACGGAGATAAGATCCCAAAAGTTCCATGACATAACAAGCTCGCAGAACCAGTAGCACAACCATAAGGCTCAAAATTAAAATTTCCAGCATAGTACACCAAGAGTTCATATCCCAGAGGTTGCCAGTAATTCAAGTCAGAAGTTAACATATGGTTAAGTATAGCAGATAATAGACTGACAGGCATTTACATCCTAAAAAGACCAAACATATGTCAATAGAATAAAATACAATTTATGATTCCCTTTTCATGATTAAGTCTTAAAAAAACACTTAATAACAAATAACATTACCTTGAGCTCACACAAAATTTAGTGAATTCTAGCACTAATGTCAAAACATGAAGCAACATTGAAGATGCACATGTACAATAACCGTTTTCACTTGTTAACATGATCACTTTTCACTTGTTTGAAGCTTGCCAGCTTGAGTGTTATGACCAAAACAACTGAACTAAACATAAGTTGAGCATCATCTGACACATTGTATGAGACAACCAATGCTAGCTTGAAAGTTCCATTGGTAAAGGACAGAACATTCAATGGGAAGCATTATAATGCCACAACAAAGTTCAAAATATATGTCTGACACTTAGCATGTACAATGAAATAATAAGATTATTTGTTATGCTGCTGATAAATTGACCATGACTCATCTGTAAGATAAAGATCCTCAGAAACTGTGAATCGCATATATAGAACATAGATATGCTGTCCTGCAGGACAAAATTATGATTAAATACCAAAATGTGCACAGTGTATGCAATAAATCTCTCAGGAACAGAGTATCCACTCTCATATAACAGGTTACCAGGAACACTGAAGCTTTTTCATGCCTAACTCATCAGATATAACACCAAACCTAGGAAACAAAATTCGAAAAACTTTCTGTTGCATTTCCAGCAGGAATAAGTGGTAATTTTCACCATAATAGCTAGAGATCAAATCAACCTGCTATTCATCTATGCAATGATACTGACTCATGCAAGATAAAACCCCTCAGAGATCTTGCATAGATACCCTATTTGACCATTCCCATTTCTCACAAGGACTGAAGAGAGAAGAATCTGATGATCACTTAAGAAATTCTAAGAGAACTTGCACCATTTTCCCGTGGCTCAAGTGAGGCATTTGCTATGCTGGCTTCTAACTCATCCAATTCCTCGGGATCCAATTCATCCTCCTCAGCTAATATCAGTTCCTCTTCCTCAGCTGTAATTCCAGATGTCGAGGGCTGTTCTGAGAGAAAATTCGGGTTCACCTGCAGGCCATTGAACCAAAGTAGTAGAATTACTACATACAACTGATCATTTGAACAAAACTAACAGCGATTCAATTCAGTTTGCATAAGTATAGAAAGACTGTCATAAAGTAGGTCTTGGCATACAATAGATCCAAGGGGTTGTCAGTAATTAAAATTGACTGCACTAATAAGATTGGACATCTTCATTAATCAAAAATATGATCATAACATCTTAATATGCAAGGGGAATCTATACAGATTACATAGAAGTTTGGAACAATTCTTCATTATAATTTATTACCCGCAGCTTAACTGGCAAGGCTAACAATATAACAACCATAGCTGAATTGTCTTGTTTTCTGAGTGTGCTTTCTATTGAGTATATAAAATGACCAGCAACATTATGAGGAGGAACATCTCATAGCCAAATCTTGGACGCCTATTACTTCAACTAGACTTAATTAGCAATATAGACACATAAACAGCAAAATGGATCCATTCCTTGTCTAATAATAAATATCCTATTTCTCAATGTACATTATGCTCACAATCATATACAACAAACATTATCTGTTGGTTGTGAACCTCACAAATGAAATTCTTGCACACAAATAGCATTTTACTCCAGCCAAAACAGTTTTAACACACTTGGAAACATGTTTAATATGGTGATTTCAATCCTATACGAATTTGAAAATATACTTCAAATGCATTCTGTTATTAGCTTATTCTTGTAAAATAAAACCGCAAACAAAAAAACAACCTAAATCAGAAATGCATGTAACCATGTTTCTCCTCTAAGAGTAAACATAGACTCACAAATGGGGAGAGCCATTAGTATAGTCTGATTCAAATCTTTTAGCAGGCCACAAAATCAGAGACTAAAAGAAACTATAATTCAAACTAGAATCTTTCATGGCCTATCTGCCTCCCTCAATTTACATTTACTAATATAATGGAGCATTTTTTCCGCACGGTTTACTAAATTTCATAATGCCTACAAGCATAATTAAGAATTATCTCCAAGGTCCTAAAATGCTTGACTTATTATTATTCTCCCTGTTCTTTATCTTCATTGGGCCTTCAATGATTATTTCTTCTTCCTCACATTCCATACCCTCCACTTCAAGTTCATGGTGTAGAAACTCCCAAGTTTTCTCAAACATTCATGATTAGAGTTTTCCTGCCTGCTAGGCTGATACCCATGTCTGTTGTTGCAAAAGAGTCATCCACCTGTTGCATTCCTGTCATTTTGAGTTACGTGGCTAAAGTTAAAGAAGACACTTCCAAAAAGGTGTGGATCTCAGAACTCACTTCATGCAGCTTTAATCTTATATTGTGGGGATTAGTCACACTATTAAATACAAATCTTGTTTATTACACTGATGATTGTAATTCTCCACAGTTATTTCTTGTATCTATTTGAACATCTTTTTGCCATTTGACCCCAATTGACATGGATGACTCGTCGTCAAAGAGGAAGAGCAGAAGCCATTACAGCGAAATTTCAAAAGAAACAAAGTGTTCCCTTTCTCAAAGCAAATAGATATTAGAGGAACAGTATCTTTGTTTTTCTCCTTGAAACAATCTCAAATTTCAATTGAAAAAGATAACATGAACAAAGAGAGATAAGCCAGAGAACCCATCAATGATGCTTCAGGTGTTTCGAAATTCTTATAGTGGACAAAGGTCACTCTAAACAAAGGGCTATGCAATGTACTTCAAGCATTCAATACAGAATTGTCATTTGTAGTTGCACCCTATTGTGTCCTAACACTACGTTTCTATTATGTCATAATACTATGCTGCTGGTTTCTAAATTAATGGGAAACCGGGAACATAATGTTGGGAGATAAAGAGGACCTGATGAATGATATCATAGGGGTTTGGCTAAAAGTACTCTCTCAAATGCTTGTACTCCTGAACAAGACCTGTTCCTACTTGGTGTATACGTTTTCTGATTTTCTTGATAAAAGGGCTGCAACACCCTTCAAAAACTATCTTAAAACTCTTTTAAAATCCCCACAAACATTTAGTCAAACAATTGGCAACAATGCTGTAAAATTTATAAATTTGGATCTGCACATATGCACTCTTATTTGCAATAAAAGGAATGAAGGATTACATCAATAAATCAGTCAAGGACCGATAACAGCAGCTAAAAATAAAATATATTCATTAAACATTCCATGAAATTACCACAAGAAGGTTTCAAGCTCAAACAGTGAGAGCTTATGCCAAACAATGCATTCTCCAGCAACTAGAATCCTCCTGTAGCTTCTCAAACTTGCCTCTTTCAATCTGGAATTAATATGGACTGTGGTAGAACAGTCCCAAACCTACAATAAAACCTTCAAACAACCTCCTCCATGAATGCCACACCTTCTTCTATGACTTTACTTGTTTTCTTCAAAAACTCCACTCAAAAAATGACCTACTTTTCCCAAATTTTTCACCATTTCCATGAATGTTTTCCATTCATTTTTCCTTCTCCCAAAACTCACGACTAATTCTAAGCTGCACCATTAATTCCCACCAAAAAGCTAAAAATTAAAACATTAAAATCCAACCAATCAAAATCATAACTCCCAGCAACCATTGGTTTGACCATTTTCACCCGAAAAGGTCAAAATCCAAGATTGGCTAACCTTGGCATCCACTTCCCCTAGTCCCTACTTTTTAGGGATTTTTGAAATGCATTTTAAAACATTATTTTATTCAATTTCCACACCTTATTAATTCATTTTCAAGAGTTTAAAAATTAGAAAGTCAAAATTGCATTATTACCCTGCTTTTTCACTTGCTTTATCACCTGCTTTTTCACCTTGTCAATGCTTTTCATGCTTTTTGATCACTTCACACAAGGATAAATGAAATTAATCATTCCAACATTATTTTCCACCAAATAATCCATCTCAAAATCAAAATTTCAAAATTGAAACAAAATTTTAACCTTCAAACCAATACAGGATTGCATGTAGCCATGGATGCTCCTGCATCATTTCTACAGTGAATGGAAAGTGCAATTTGCATAGCTGCCCAGGAGTTTTGACTGATTATGGTCTGAAACACCCCTTAGAGGCCAGATGGCCAGCAAGCTGAGACAAGTTTCCTCCATGATCATGTGTAATGCTTGGTGGATTCAAGAAGCTAACTCAAAATGAATAGGAAAGCACGAACATAGTGTTAGGATATAATAGGGCATAGTGAATGACATGATAGGGGTTGCTCCCAGACTAAACAAGATCTGTTCTTAATTAATCTATGAACTTTTTATTCCACTAAGATGGCTCTTCCTCAATCTTCAGAAATTGAAAAGGAAGATCTGTTCTTAATTAATCTATGAACTTTTTATTCCACTGAGATGGCTCTTCCTCAATCTCCAGAAATTGAAAAGGATTTAAATCAAAAAAGAAAAAAAGATGCTTCAATTCAAAATTCTGTGATGCTTTCTTGGAGGCATCACAAATTACAGATTTCAAATCTTGTGTTCCCACCTTAAAATAATGTTCTTTCAGTTGTACTTCTCTTATCCTACCACCACTCTGAACTACAGCAATGTTGATTCCACGTTTTAACTCTTTTGGACACAATAAGCCTAAAAGCCACATCATCAAGAAGAAAGTTTTACATTTTAACAAAGTGATTTCATTGTCTACTTTGTTGCTCGCACAAGGAATCTAGCAATTAAAAGCTTGATTGAGGAAGGCAACTGTTTGTTAACTCAAATCAACACAATGTCTAATGTAGCCAATAACAATCATAAGCCCACGGCTTTTGAGCACATCAATAAAGGTCACCATATTTCCTGTCAATTTGAAATTTATTAGTCCTAGAACTGAAAAGGTGAATCAAAATCTTAACCTATACTGGTGCAAAAGAATGATTTAAAAGCTAAGTTACGAATCGGGTACAATACGTGGGTACGCGGGTACGGTACGCATACGGCAAAATTTTTTTTTTTGGTTGGTTTGGGTACGTCCGTACATAAAACATATAAAAATCATAAATATAGGTATATTTGCAGCCTAAAAAGTAAAAAACAAGAATACTATTAAGTAATACTGTAATAATAAATATTAAATATTAAATAATAAGTAATAAATATTATATTATTCTATTAAGTAATATTGTAATAATAAATATTAAATATTAAATAATAAATAATAAATATTATACAATATTAAATATAATTTAAATTTTAAATATTATTAATATATAAATAATAAATAAATTAAATTATATATTAAATAGTAAATATATTATAATAAAAGTTGAATTTATTTGTTTTAAAATATTAAATTTAAGATTATGAATAAAAACAAAATTAAATAACAAATGGACATGATTTAAAACATAAAATATAAATAAATTAAGAATTTTAAAATATAAATACATTTAATTCACCTTATATAAATTTAAGAATATTCAAATATAAATATATATATTTTTTAATTTTAATACTATAACTATTAGTACTAAATATATTCAATTGAAAATATTAATAATTAATAATTAATAATCTAAATTAAATATTTTAAAATATTAAAATCTTAACATATTAAAAGTTAAAACGATGTTCATACATTTTTAATTTGTTAAATTTTATAAAATAAAATAAATTAAATTAAATTAACTCAATACCTAATATGCTAGGGATACCAATAAAAAATAAATTAATAAGCTACGGATACGGCTCCGACTAGGCCTCAACATTCTCACGACGAACTCCACACAAGCGTCCATTTTCACTGCGGACTGGATGTCATCAAAGCATGGGTGAGAGCGTGTGGATTGTCTAGCATTCTCTCGGTGCCGCCCTTCATTTTGTTTCGCCCTTTAGTGATTTTATCTTCACAGACTAACAACAGCGAGACATTTCCCACAGGCGAAAAAATGGCAGAGGAAGATTAAGAGACCTGCCCTTCGTTTTGCTGCCCGTGGAAAGGATTAAGAGACATCTTGCTCAAAAAAATTAACCCATTTTTCCCTACGAATTTTAATGTGAACATAAACGAATTTTTGGGGTCTTTTTTAAATTCGCCAGATTTCGAATCTCATGGATAATACTGCGCCGGAATCAGCTGAAAATGCCACGTCATGAACAAAAACGGCAGGATTCGAATTTTTTTTTTAAATGCTCGTGGATACGTTTTTTTTGCCAAAAAAGCCGAACCCTAGCCGACTCAACAGGGTTTCCATGGCGTATCCGTTTTGGTACGTGCGGTGGTAGGGGCCGTCATAGTTTAAAAGGGATGTTCTCATAATCTACTTGATGCCCAAATATAATCAAGCAACTGATGTTCTGACTTAACCAAAAATATGCGTAAGCTTGGTAATCTCTGAACATGTCAAAGACTCAAAACAGATGCCAATGCCTATCCAATCTGGTATGAAAAATGATTAACCCTATAAATACAAACATAAATCCGCAAGCCTTTCTCACATAGCAGCTATGGAATGATAAATAACAAGCAAATTAAAATCAAAGATAAAATTGCATCAAAGGGCCTTGGAAACACTACTGAGGTTGCTTGGCTCCCCTACCAGGAATCCCTCCCGCTGATTGCAAGGCCTGGGACCTAAAACAGATGAGGTCAGTTGCCAGTCCCATGCAAAGTTGGTTAATGTCACCCATTAGATCTTGGCATATAAGCTAAAGAAGGGTGGTTATTCATGCGACCCATTTGGGTCTATTGATGTTCTAAACATCCAACAAATAAATGTCAACATTTTCATTAGCAAGTTGTACCTACACAATCAGCCACCAACCATTTTCAAAGACCGATGTCTATCTTCCAGTCTTGCAAAAATAAGCAGACTTACAATTTTAACTCATCTATCTTCTTATAAGTCTCAATTGTAAATTGGCACTTTCTCATTCACTCAACATGGTATCAACTAAATAACAGGTTACAGAATACTAACCAGCATCTGATAAGTCTCTGGAAAATGTGACTACCAACTAGGCAAGGGGAATGCCTCCCTCCCCTTTCCCTTTTTCTTTACTAAAGATGTCTATTTGTCTATCGTACAAGGAGAGGATGGAGTCCCACCCTCCCCTCTGATAACCTTACCACCAAGTTACAAGATGTTACATGTCTGGTAAAACGACATAAAATGCAAACCAATAGGTGAAAGGCAGCATACAACCTCTAACAGGAAATAGAAACAAATCAGAAAAACAAGAGAAACAAGCAAAGGCCACCACAGCCCTGTACCTAAACTGAGAGATAAGCCACAAGGACCTAAGACATAATTTTTCCCATAACTGTTCATCAGAGCTCAGAGTTTAATCATGATTACAATCTTTTAACCATTCTCTCTTGTATAATAGGACCATCCTTACAGAAAGAATGTTTATTGTGAAGAATCTTATTACCAGCCAGAAGGGATGTTTGTTGTAAAGAATCTTGTTACCAGCTGGAAAGGAATTGTACAGGTAAAGCTTTACAGATCAGATTACAGAAACAAATATGTTATAAGCCCAACTAAATACCTACTATGGCTATCCTAAATCTGCAAAATATGAAAGTGAAATTAAACAAAATTTTGAAATTAAACAGGGAATCCGAGACATTGTTATCAGCTCCGATAGCACTGTTATGAGCCCCACCTCAACTAGACAGCTGTTCTAAATCTTACAAAATATAAAACTGAAATGAAAGAAAAATTTGAAGCTAAACGGGAAATCTAAGACAATGTTATCATCACTGATACTTGCGATGATTCCAAAACAGATGTTGAGAAATTTAGAACTGAAACCTGAGAATCTGAAATGAATACTACAAACCTAAATCTGAAACTTAGAAACAAAAAACACTTTAAAGTTTTAACATCGCTAAATAAATATAAATTGTACTGAACAGAAAGAGATTTGCATTCTAAGAGGCTATAGATACCAACTTGGGCCTAATCCAGGGCAGCGAAGGCTGCTGCCTTGACCAAACACAGTATTTCGCACTGTTACCAGATCCAGCCAGATCCAGAATTTTTCGACTGGCCAGATGTATCTGATTGAATCCAGATTTTTCAATTAATATAAAAATTTTACCAATTTCTTTTAGAACTCTGCATTTCTAATTTTTGGCCTCTCAAACAAATTGAATTTTTCATAACTATGATCTTTTAGACTTGTGCACTAGAATTTCTTTCTTCCAAAATGTGCTTTTGTCCACTCTCTTAGAGTCTATTTATAATATTTTACTTGATTTAGATTCTTCACCTTTTGAATGCGGAATAATTAGATTTCTTCCATAGAAGTAAGTATAATTTACCTCTGGGCCTCAATGTCTGACAAGACAAAATCAAGAGAAACAGTTTCCAGTAGGTATTAACTCATATATCTTTTTATAAGTTTCCAGTGATCCATAAGAGTGGTTTGAATTGACATATGGACCATTGGGTCATGTCATTCTAGTTCACTCAGATACAATCTGATTACTCAGATACCAAACACGGTATTTCACACTGTTACCATATCCAGCCAGATCGAGAATTTTTCGACTGGCCAGATGTATCTGATTGAATCCAGATTTTTCAATTAATATAAAAGTTCTAACAAGGATCACTCAGATACCAGTGCACTCTGATCTACTTCTTCTGAAAGCCATAACTTTTGTATATGGACCCAAAAGAGGTGCTTTTTTTGTGAAATTGCACAAGTTTTTGGGAGAAATCCAAATATGCAACTATATTCAACATTTGATTCCATCTTTGCATGGATTTTTCCTTTGTAACATATCTGCATTTATAAGGCCCATCGTGAGCAGAAACAAATCTGGAAGATGTCTTATTTGCCAATGAAGATTCCAAGATGCCATATATCATCCCTAGTCTTTCGTAAGCATCAAAGAAGTAGACAACTATCCAGAAACATCCTTGTTACACTGGTAAAGTGGTGAACTTGAATTCTCAACATGGAAAACTGTATTTGCCCCAGAAAACTATCACTCATAAAGTGGTGAACGCTTCATGGAAGTGATGAATTTGTCACCAGTAAAGCAGCGAACACTTACCTGTGTGGGCAGAGAGTTGTTTTTTGGAACACCAAACTCTTCCATTTTGGCGGTTGATCTTCCATCTCCAGATGTCTAGGAAGCAACAGGGAAATGTTATGAACCTTCTCCATGTCTTGGAAAGGGTTAGACACTCATGGTGGTGGTGTTAAAGCCATTGTTGGTATGATATGGCTGGTGTATGCAAGTTTGTTAAAAGGGGAATGCTTGTTGAGGTAGTTCAAAGCCCTTTAATGTATGGTTGGAGCTTGATGAGACCTGATTGATCATCGTAACCTCTGTACTTTCTTTTTGCATGGTGCAACAGTAAGTATTTGCTTCCTCGACTGGAATTTTAGACCGGATGGGTTTTCTCCAGGGTAAATGTGTTGTTCCAGACCTTGAGCATGTTTGTCATGTTTACTTCCGCATTTGTTGGCATTTAGACCTCTGTTTTTATGATGTTATGCATGCCTCTTGAATATTGAAGCCCACTGCATATGGTATACTATGCATACTATTTTGTGAGGTTAACAGGTATTAAGAGGCCTAAATAGTTGAATCCATACATCGATGACTGAGTGTGTAGAATATCCACACCAGTTTACAGATCATCCAGGACCTAAAAATGTCCTCAGAGCAGCAGCAGACATTCAAGTATTGCTGCCTGGCTTCCTTAATGATAACTCAGTATCTATATGTGTGATCAATTGTCCTGAAAACACTGATGCCTACTTACAGCTTGGACATGTGCACACTAAGAATAATAGAATAGAGTCTAGAAACTTTGCCCAAACACAATAGTCATGTTACTGTTCGCTGATTTGTGAAAAAAATTAATGTATTGAGAGTGAGACTAGAAATCCAAGAAAACAAAATCAACAAGAAATATGATGCAAGAGGAGAACTGATTGAAGATAAAGAAAAAACATTTATGAAAAAAGAAATCTAAAAAATAAAAAATATATATTTGTGAATATGAAAATGAAACAGTCTAAAGACGACCAATATAACATAGATCAAATTTAATGTGGAGTAAAACAATTTAAGTAGTTAGAGAAACAGTAACAAAATTAAATAAGTTATCACAAAACTTTATGCTTTCGACTCCTGTGACGACAGCATTAACAAAAAATTAAAGTCAGAAATATCATCTAATGATAATCTACACACTTTTTAACATGCCATAAAGGATGACAACACACTGGCATATCATCTAACATGCTCAAATGGTAGATTACAAAGATCTACAACAGTTGTTATTTAATATGGATAGTGTTTTATCAAAAAACATAGAAATTGGTTATACTCTATCAAAATCTATTAAGCACACCACATAACACTATATCCTAGAACCCCATGACAAGATCACACAACTAAACTTTCACTGATTCTAGCATGTATTAGCCTTGGATGGCAGAACAAGCAATTAATGCCCATATTTCTTAAGTATTTTTGAATATCAAAACACTTACAAACTTCTTCAAATACCTAACTGTGGGGTAACATTTTCAGATCTCTATCTATAGCTATAAGTGTTTGTATTATGATAAACTAACCTCTTTCTTCTGATCATTTTCCTCATCCTCCCTGTTATACTTCTCATAAGCCTCTGCATCATCAACAAATAGACTTGCATCTAACAGGAACAATTCACGCCCACTGCAAAGATCCATGTTTAAAAAAAATTAATGCCTTCATTAGCCCCCAACTAGGAATATATGAATCAACAAAATAGAATCAAAATACTCACCTCATCCGATCATTTTTAGCCCGTTCTGCTATTTTTGCAGCATGTTCTGCTTCCTTCTGTTCCATCTTTTTCTTCTTCCACTCATAAAACAATTCGGTAGTAAGAGGAGTTGAAGCTTTTGTTTGTTGCCGCTGGAATGTGTACAAGTAACACAAAAATTCAGCATTGAACCAATTTCGTCCCAAAAACATAATTAAAATATAAATGAGGTAATCATCTCCATAAAACAGACCTGTTAGCATTCAAGCTTACCTGAGCTTCAATCTCCTCTTCAATTGGAACCTTATCAGCTGCTTCCTCTAACAAAGCCTTCATTTGTGACTTCAATACATAGCCAGGAGGAAGAGCATGTCTATAATGACAATCTTTTCCACCATTGGGACAAACCCAAAACCAGCCATATTGTTTCTTCTCTACAGCTTCCAAAAAGTATTTACAGACCTGAAATCCAGTCATTATGAAGGATACACAAAGATAAAAAGAAAGTACAAGCAAGTAGAAATAAGAAATGTCCACAAGAGAACAATGTCTGCAACACAGGTTGAGTGTCAAAAACTCAAGACATGTGAATTGAACACAAAGCATTTTGGTTAAGGCATGCATGAGATCCTAGTGGCATAGAGGAATATCATACAATCAACAAAAGATGAGAGCAACGAACTAATAAGGCTAAGAAACAGCCCAAATAATTTTGTTTTATCCCATTGCTAAACATCAAAATAGATCCAAACTCCATACTCACTCCCACCAAATTCTCAATATCTGAAAAACTTCTTTAAATCAAGCAGAAAATTTTGGAAAGGTTGTTCACTCAGAAAAACTATGGTATCAATCAAGGCAGAAAATTTTGGAAGGAATTTGAGAGGGAAAGTAAGTGCAGTGATCCAGCAGCAGTAGCAGCAGCAGCAGGGTTGCACATGCAAAGCACCTTACCAGGTGATTCATGCAAAAATGATGAGAACAGAGATAAGGGGAAGGGACCCACATGATTCTTCTCCTTCTTTGAAAGGTGGTTCTGCAAAGAAAAAATGTACCGTTCTTAGGCCACCAGTGGCTGACAGGCTCTGTTCCCCATCCTCTCAGTCTCATGGTTCACATGTATGGCCATCTCCCCACAAGGAGGGGCTGAAAGCATGGGTCAAGGTGCTAAAGGGTGAGTTCAATGCCCAGCCTAGTTCTCTTTGTCCTCTTGAACCTGATACAGACAATGATGGTATCTCTTTAACAGTCCCTGATTCAGTGGTGGAGAGATCTCCACCAGACTTGAAAATACCTTAATAGGAAAGTTTTTTGGATCTCATCCTAACATTGATGTTGTACAAAGTTGGACTTTGAGAAGATGGAAGCCCTGTGGCCAAGCAGAGATCTCTACAATGGCCAAAGGCTTTTTCCATATCTCCACCTCCAATAAGGAAAATTGTGTTAGGACCTTTATTGATGGTCCCTGGTTTCTGGGAAAATTAGATTTCTGAGCACAGAAGTGGAAGCCAGGTTTTGATCCAGAAGAGGAGAATATTAATGTGACACCTGTATGGGTTAGACTACCAGGTCTCCTGCTGGAATATTGGAAGAAGGAAGAAAGAAGGTGGAAGGAAGAATTAATGGACATTGCCAAATATTCCAATCATCTAATGGCAATTGAACCAGTAACAAGGCCTAGAAAGCGGCTAGTGAATGCTAGATTCTATGTAAATGTTGAAGTGAAAAGGATCTGTCATCCTCTATCCAGCTGTCTTCCAAGTTTGGTGGAAGGGTTCAGTAGATTCTATACAAAAACGCTTCCACTTTCTGCCAGTCCTGCTATAAAATGGGGCACTTATCTAGGCTGTATCCAATGAAAAAACAAACTAGCATGGATGTTTGGAAAAAGGAGAGGGCCGCTGCAAGTTTCCCTGAAAATGACAAGTCTAAATGCTTCCAAGAGCACAAAGGGAATGAGATCCATAGAAAGGTTGTAGAAACTAGATAAATTGTCGGTGAGACACAGAACTCTCAAGAGAAGGCATGCCCTTCGAAGGTTGAAGTAAAGCTCTAAAGGAAGATTTAAATGATAAGTTATCCCTGGTTTTGGTCCTGGAGGTTCAGGACATGGTAGCTTCTCTAGGTTGCTTAAATGTCTCAAAAAGCGCCTCAAGTATCTTGCCAACTCCTTCCCTTGTTTTTGAGGCTTCCAGCGCCTTTAAGGAAGTCCAGCTTAAGGTGGATTTTACTCTGGGAGAAAAAAGCAGAACAAAGACCCTTGTGATTCAACGAAGAATGATGAGATTGTTCCCTGCTCCATGTCTCTTGAGGACAAGGCAAAGTCCCCTCCTCTTTTGGCCTTGAAGCATATAGAAGGTTCCTCCAATAAAAGGATCTCAAAAAACTCCAAGAAATAGGTAGATGTTGGTCGAGAAGTGAGAAAGAGGAAGCCAAGTACTAGAAACACTTGCTCTAGAGAGACAGCAAAAGTAGTAAATGGGAGCCAAAGTACCCAAAACCTAGCAAATAAAAATTACATCTTAGAATATGAGAGCTTAATGGCCAAAAAAATGAGGAATTTTAGATAGGACCTAAAGAACTCTTTTCTCCTTCATGAAGTCAAGATGTCGGACACAAATTTTGTTGATATCAAAAACAGAATATGGGACACTGCTGATTTTATAGGTGTCAACTCTGGTGGCACTTCTAGTGGTCTTGTAACCCTTTGGGACCCTCTAGCAGCTAAGGGAGGTTCCCTTGAAGAGTTGATATCACCTGGCTATTTTGTTCACACGCGAAAAAGATAAATCTACTTGGATTCTATCTAACATATATTCCCCTAATTCAAGAGTTAACAGGAGCAGGCGTAGGAAGGTGTGTAAAGGCTTAAAATGGATGATAGCTCAGGACTTTAACACTCCTCTTACACCGAGTGAAAATAAAGGTGGCAACCAGGTTTTCTACAACAGTATGGAAGATTTAGAGAACTTCATATCAAAAAATGGACATATGGATGTTGAACTAAGAGGGTCCAATTTCACATGGTCAAACTTACTCAGATCAAGCTAGATAGATTTTTTATTTCTACCAATTGGATGATCTCCCAAAACTGTTGTCTTTTCTCCCTTCCAAGAATAGGCTTTTGACAGCAATCCATTATTATTAAGCCTTGAGGGGGATAGGAGGAATGGAAGATGCCCCTTCAAGTTTGAGAATATGTGGCTCCTCCATCCAAGGTTAAAGGACAAGGCTAAAAAAGTGATGGAAGTTAGAAGTTGAAGATTCAGCCATGTTCATTATCTCTAAGAAGCTAAAAAATGTTAAGGCTAACTTCAACAAGTGGAATACAGAGACCTTTGGAAATATTTTTGCCCAAAAGAAATCTGTAAAGCAAGAGCTTGTGGAACTTGACAAGGAGATTCGGATTAAAGGTATGGAAAGGAACTCTTGAGCTCATATCACTTAATAGTTGCCAAAGAGGAAGCCTTTTGGAGGCAAAAACCTAGAGTGTTATGGTTTTGGCTGAGGAAGGCATGAATACGAAATTTTTTCACTTTACCATGCTTAAGCATAGAAGAAACAATAGGATCAACGAGATTGTTAGAGAAAATGGGAACAATATGACAAATGATATGAAGGTTAGTAATTTTCTTCAAATTGCTTTTCTCAGGTCCGAATGTTGGTAATCTTGATTTGGAAGTTGGATTCTTGAGACTATTCCTTCTATCCTCTTCTATAAGGACAATGAGGAGTTGTTGCAATAGGTTTCTAAGGAGGATGTCAAGAGGGCTATCTTCTCTTTCAATGCTAGGAAAGCTCCGAGACCAGATGGTTTTCCTCCAACTTTCTTTCAACATTTCTAGGAGATTGTTTACAAGGAGGTGACCAAAGTTGCTCAAGAATTCCTTTCTTTTGGTAAGATCTTAAAAGAAATTAACAACACCTTTTTGTCGTAGTTACCAAAAATCTTAGAGCTTTGGAGATCAAAGACATCCATCCGATAAGTCTGTGTAATATTCTTTATAAGATCTTTACCAAAATCTTGCTTTTAAAGATTCAGCCTCTTCTATTGTCTATCATCTCATCCCAAACAAATAGGTTTGTCTTTGATAGAAAATCCTTGATTCAATCATCACGGTCCATAAAGTCACCCACTTGATAGATAAAAGTAAAAAGGTTGGAGTGATTCTCAAACTAGATATGAACAAGGCTTACAACAAGGGTTCTCGGTC
Organism: Sequoia sempervirens; assembly: GCA_007258455.2. Classification (NCBI taxonomy): domain Eukaryota; kingdom Viridiplantae; phylum Streptophyta; class Pinopsida; order Cupressales; family Cupressaceae; genus Sequoia; species Sequoia sempervirens. Next base: position 30,172 of record VDFB02220593.1, on the reverse strand, counting down.
CTTCCTAAGCAAAGTGTTCAAGAAATTTGAATTTCATCAAAAAAATTCAGACCTTGTCTCTTCTCCTATGTTCTTTGTCATTGTCAATGGTAGTCTAGCAGGTTATTTCACCAAAGAAAGAGTGTTGAGACAAGGGAACCCTTGTCCCCCAACCTTTTTATAATTAAGAGGAACCACATGAGAGCAAGCTTGAAACTTTGCAATGCCATAGTCGAAAACTTTTCTATGATTTAAAAAAAAGTTGAGATCAACCCCCTTTTGGCCTCAAAACAGAGACTTGCAAGCAATCGGGGATTAAATCTTACTCCTAGTGATTTGATAAACAACAAGAAAGTTACGAGGAACGAGAGGGTTAGCCCTAATCACAATTGGTTGAAATTGAACTTCCATGGAGCGCCAATGGGGAACCCAACTTTGGCTAGAGGGGGGGGTGTGATCAGAGACAACAAAGGAGGTCTTGTAGATGCTTATGTGGGAGGTATGGGAGTAAAAACCAACCATATTGCAAAAGTCAAGGCTGTCTATTATGGAATTCAATATGCCAAGGAGCACAAGGTCTCTCATTTAATTATAGAGGGAGATTCTCTTAATGTTATCAAATGTCTCAAACAAGAGGCATGCCCCTCTTGGACTATTACAAATATTGTAGATGATGCTTTGCAATCTTAAGGCTTTCAAGGAAGTGAAGAATTCTCACAACTATAGAAAAGGTAATGAGGTAGTTGATAGAATGGCCAACATTGGTGTTGTTGGTTCTAGCCTTGAGAAATGAGAAAAAATGGACTTCCTTCCTAATGAAGCTATTCAAATCTTAATTAATGAGGTTCCTTCATAACCTTCATTGTCTTATGCTCTTCATTATTTCAATGTTGTTACTATTAAGGATTCCTTTGATCCCATATGTTGGCATGTGTGACATGTTGATTCATCCAAGCTACCACCAAAGTAAGCTAATTATGACTCTTCATCCCAAGGATCTTCAAAACCTTGAAACTGTTATTTTTAATATACGCAAGCATTTGGATTGTCTTGTCAGTATTAAGATCATCATCCAAGCTCCCTAGGTTTTAGACCCTATTAAGAATTTTCTTAGGTGGAGGATGAGGGTTTTACATAGGGTCTTAAGGTTCCTAATCTTCTTCAAGGGTTGTCTACTAAGAAGAAATATTTTCAAAGGCTTAGGCACTACTCTAACAGCATGGGCAGAGAGAGGCTCTGAATTGAACCCTTCTCCTAGAAAGGAATCATGAAAAATTCCACCATTTGGCATATTTTAAGGAGAGGTGGTCTAACTCATTTCATGTAAGGGATTAATGGCTATGACCTAGTTCATTCCATGGAAAGGGTCATGGCTACAACCTAGTTTTGTTGATGGAATTTTCCAAATCTTTGAAGGGTCGGAAAGTAAAGCCTCGAGGTATTAGCTTCAAGGTGACAAAGGAATGTATAGAGAAGACTAAAACACTGTTCATGGAAGGTTTGAAGGTATTCAAAGCAGTGAAAACCAAAAAGAAAGAGATAGAAGCTTTTTTAACAGGCAAAGAGAAGCTTATGAGATTTCGAGCAGGTTATTTCAGAGAGTCCATTGAAGAAAGATGAATGACAAATAATAGAATACTTGGATGGATGATGGTACTACAAGTTGATGTTTACAATTTAATCATTGGCTTGCCAACAATATTTAACCCTTGTATGCCAACCAAATTTTGCAGCGATCCTTTAATCAATTCCTCCCATATGATTTCCAACAATTAGGCAGATAGACTATTAAAATGATACTTATGTGATAATGATGAGACTAGACACAGAATTTAAGATAAATATTTTCCAGAATGAGCAGATAAACCTATTCCATGTGTATTTTATTCTAAATTTGAAAAGGAATTACAGGAAATATGGACCATTTACAATTAGGATTGTCCTATTATTTTGTCACAGATTGCTGGTACCTTTGAGAAGTGGAGTAAAGAAGGATAATAATATAAAGTATAAGCAGCATCAGTTTTTTATTAGTTGAACCCATGGGAGGGATTTTACCTTTGTTTTAGTTGAAATTATATTCAAAGAGAAACCCTTGTACAAGAAGAAAGTGGAAATTCAAGGTTTTTTGGAAACAAAAAAAATGTATGGATTAATGAAATGGAATGAAGTTGTAAGCAAAAGGACTGAAAAACAAAATCCATCAATTTTTTGAAGGTGGTAAGTTACTTAATCAATAAAAAGAACACAGTAATCGAGACAAAAGGAAGTAGGAAGCAATCACTACCCGGCCAGCAGGCATCCTAGTGATAAATATGGCTAAACAGTACAGCTGTTTCCTTGATTCTTTCAAGATATGGGGCTCAAAATAATACAGCACCTACATGGATACAGGATATACTTCAGAAAGGATTAACCATATAATGACCTCAGGTATTTTTTGCAGGGCAGATCAAGATTATTTATCCCTCTGCTTGGTCTTGAACTCTACCGATCCAGACACTAGATGCTGGCATTCAATTCAATTAACTAATTTAAATTTTGTGTGAAAGGAAGTATTACAAAGGATTATACAAAGGCCATGGAATTGTTTAGTTGAGTGTGGAAGGGATTCTAATTACTTGCTATTAAGATGGTGATATGTCCATATCATGACAGCAATCCTGAAACTAGATGTTTGGATTCAATTTGATAAGCAGTTTAACATGCCACAATTCAAGCATTAACGCTATTTAATAGCATTCAGAAAACCATATTTAAGCACAGATGAAATTTGTTTATTGGCTACTAAGTTAATAATATTTCCATATCACAATGGTAAGGAAAGAAAAAGCACCCACTTAGTAGGCTCACCCTAGAGAGAGTTGACAACTAGCCAATGAAAAATAAACTGGGAATGTACATTATAATGTCATTCCTTCTGCCAAAAAGCATGTGACCATAGGCAAAATAGAGAAAATAAGCAAGTACATGCAATCCAGAATTACAGTAAGTGCAAATTGTGAAATACAAAGGAGAGACTTGAGACGTTAACCAAATCAAATCTAGGAACTAAAACAAAAAAACAGAGAACAGTTACAGAATTGCTCCTGTTTCGTGCCTGGGAAATATGAAAAGAATAAATGAAGAATAGAGATATGATTACAAACAGGTTAAAAATATGTCATAAATGGTGTCCCTCCACTAATTGGATTTTGAGATGGTGAAGCTCAGGGCTCAAACCATAAGCTGCACTTACTAAGACACCAAAGTTCAATCTTGGCTACACAGAAACACTATGACGGGATTGATACCAATCATAAAAGATAAGCACATAATTATGAGATGAACCACCCTAGCACTGGGAACGGTAAAAACATATTAGTGTCACCTCTAGGTATCCCGGTAGCGGGGGTGGATTTAACTACCCAATAGGGGAATCTCACCATAGATTAAATACAATTGAAAATGATAACAACAATGAATGACTAATTCAAATCAATGTTTTTAAATGCATAGTCTAACTCTACACATAATTGATAAACTTGATTTAGAAAAGGTCACTGCACACAAAATATATTATATATATTAAACTACAATAAACCATTAAAACAAATTGAGACCCAGCTTAGTACAAACATTAACAACCTCCCCAATACAAATGAAATTAGAATATATTCCAGTATTATATCACACCACATGGAAACATCCGTGAAAGCATTATAATATGTAAAAATTAAAAAGTAGAACTAGGTCATTAGAATATAGCATACAATGTCAGTTGGCTTGTTCTGGCTATACTCTTTGTTCTTGGATTCCACCACCTTTTCAAGTGTTTCTTGGTCCCAATCCTCCATAGTTTCTGCATGCAACACAACTAAAAAAGTTAGCACTCAACAAACAAAAGAAAATAAGCCTTACAAATTTATCATGTTCTACATATAATACCATGAAAAAAGAAGAGTATATGACAACTTTACAAATCTCAGAAAAATAAAAATTGAAAAATAAAAAAAACTCTATCTGAGAGGCATGCCATCCATTTTTCCTGAACATAATCCATAAGAGGTCAAGGTCTCAAGCAAGCAATTGTGCCAATAAAGTTACCAGATCTCCTTTTCATGGTGGCAAATAATCAAATACCCTCAAGGTAACACAGGCAGAAGAATGATGCTAAACTTCATTTGATAAGTAATGTCATTTTCATACAAACAGCAGGCTCATATTTGACCAAACTGTGAAAAGCTTCCTTTCCAAGACACCCAATGATCATAAGATATGTGAAACGAGCAGAAGAATGGTCCTAAACTTCATATGATAAGTATTGTCATTTTGGCACAGATAACAGACTAGCATTCAACCAAACTGTGAAAAGATTCCCTTCCAAGATGGGAAATGATCACAAGATATAAATCAAACTTCTATCATCTGTAGAAGTAAAGGACAAAAGTGATCTGCAAATCAGTCAACCCAATACACAGCCACACAAGCATTTCTGGACTCTTCATAGATGTCCTCAGATGGTGATAAAGCTGACTACCTTGGTCACAAAACTAAAATATTATACCAAGCAACAATGTAAGAACAATATTAATAAAAGATTCATATCAAACAGAAAAAGTGAATAAACAATTGTAGACTGCACCTTCATCTCGCTTGTCACTGTACAGATCAATCTTTTCACCCTTCCGTTGAACATTCAAATCATGTGAAAACTTGCACTTAAAACCCTTCACACATTGTCCAGCCTTAAAGAATTCACATAGTATAGATTTAGGATCAACACCTGCATTTTACATAAAAATTATTCTAAATATGCAAGGATTCTATGTTATAAGAATACAAGCTCCTTAAATTGGAAAAACAAACTACAAAATTTTAAAAAGGAAAATAAACACATAGGATAACCATAACTTGTGATTGTGTGGATTGTCATATCCTAGTTTAAATTTCCCACCATATCAAGCCCTCCTTCCAGACTGATTGTGGGGGATGAAATGGTTAAGAGTTTTGCATTTCTTTAACCAAGGATGGAATGAGGACTCAAAACAATGGAAAGCCAATGGGAATGGAAGGGGGACGTGAAATCATGGATCATCAAGTATGAATTTCTAATTGTTTCCAATTTTCTTTCCGGACCAATTAATGATGATGATAATTAATCAGTTCAGAGATGTTCATCATTGTGATGAGGTTAGTCACTCTTGGAGTCTAAAATTGTCAATGCGCAGGGACCTCCCTGAGTTCCATTATTAACGTAGAAGTGCTCAAACCAATAAATGATGATAATAATTAATTATTTCAGAAGTAATGCTCCTTTCAATTACATCATTGGGGGAGAGAAGCTCACTTCTAAATTCTACACATCTCTGAAACTTTCAAGCATATTTCTCTCTTGATGATGGGACTATAAGAAGACCTCAGCAATTTGGAAATTTTAAATCCAAAACTGACAAAACTAGAAGCACGCCTTCAAAAATAGTGCAAGTCTCTGAAACAGTTTAATTACCACCATCTTCAACTATCAGCAATTTTACTAGGTCAAAACCCTCCCAAGGTAAACTCGATCTAGTCGACCCTGAATACCTTGATCTTTTATTAAATACTGTTTTTTGAACTACTTCATTGCCCTCGCAGATTAAAAAGAGGGATTACGCGCAACCAGAAAATAGCAGAATAATAAACTTGATGACAATAAAAATAATAATAACTCAAAAGATGATATTAGATTGAAATTGGCACCAGGTGGAACTTTTGGTTGACTGACAGCAACTTTAAAGAGATCGTTCAACTCCTTCTCCCGCTGTTTTTCATCTTCCTTCTTCTTCTGCATCCACCCCAAAACAAAATTAGCCCACAAAAAAATCACTTAGCTACCCTCCCAACGCTTTGCAATTTTTCTAATCGCCAAAAACTAATACGATTCAAATCCAAAAAGGGCTGCTACCTTATTTGTATCCTTTGGGTTATTCTTGGGCTGCGCAGCTTGCTGGATACTCTGAACATATTTCTGAACATTTTTGCTCTTGTTCTTGTTTTTCAAGCCGAAGGTTTTGTCCTCCACAACCTTCTGTTTTTTGGCCAAATCAGCCTTCGACGCTTTAGGAGGCATAATGATTCACAGCAGCACACCCCGCAGCTTACTCTAATATCCGCATCCAAAAAAACCCTTGTTGATTGGCAAATTTAGCTTAGATTATCAATAGATAACGCAGAGGGTTTGGATTTGATTAGACACGCCCAAAAAAAAACAAATGCTGCCCTGCTTCTGCTGCTCTCTATTTCTCTCTCACTAAACCTTAGCTTTTGCTAAATCCCATTTCATTACTAAAAATTGTATATATTATTGTCACGGCCAAGCCCTACCCTTTCAGCTTAGCGAGAAAGGTTCCCCCTTTTTTTTACTCTGTATTTTTCAAAGATCTGTGAAGCTTTTCCAATGTGAATGGATGATGAAACAAGCACTAGTCCCCACCATTGTATGGAAGTTTACACCTAGAAAAAGAAAGGTTTTTGCCATGACGTGTTTATAGGACCTCTTTCACTATAATTGGAATATATTAGTAGAGTATTATTGATTACCTTATGATTTCGCTTCTAGTTTTGGTTTTTTTTTTGTAAATATTTATGAGGGGTTGTCAATAGATTCTTGGTTTGTTGGTGAAGTCCTATAGTTAAGAGTGAGTCTACCAACAATGAAGTCTTGTTGAGAAAGCCCCAACATCATAAGGGATGAGGTCGAGATTGTGCTCTAGACAACTTTGAGGAAATAGTGTAGACATGCAAAATTGTCTAATTCGTATTGCACATCATTAATATTACATTTTCGTTATATTCATCCTCGATTAATGCATTTGCATCAATTTTATCACTTGCATTACTAATTCTCTTTTTAACATCGTTTTCCATCATTTCATCTTATTTCCTCTATTAATTAAGTAATTTTGAATTGTTTATTAATTCATCATATTTCACTAATTTTCCTCTTACCTCTCCTAATTAGATAGTTTTAATTATTTAATTAGCCATAAATCTAAATTTCCTCTAAATGTCTCATGATTAAATAATCTTGAATTATTTAATTATCTAATTCCCATCCCACTTGCATGGAATATTCTTTTTTAATAAAGAATATCATAATCCTCCATAGTTAAATAATCTTGAACTATTTAATTGTTCTAATTTCCCTCCCAAAGGCATATTTTCATAGAATATTCTTTTTCAAAATATCTTAAACTATCTCATTCCTCTCATTCATTCTCATCCCTCCATTTCTTGATCTAATCTTCACCCTTCATTTCAAAATATCCTCAACCAATTTCCTTGAATCATAGAGATATTTTGAGTTTGAATTGATCTTGATCCCTCATCTTTCTTGATTCACTCAAATTCATGGGTCTTGAGGATTGATCTACACTGTTGACCATAATCATGAAAATCTATAAAACAAACATCACTCATTCATTATCACCAACCTAGATCATTTGTGGAGCGCTTGAGCATAGTATATCATTAAGCATTTGAGCAATTATCATCATCTAGGTCATCAATCTTCATGTGTTTACAATCATGGGAGCTTCTTGATTGAACACTTCAACATCCCATCACCATAAAAATGGAATGCAAGGTTTGCACATTGATTTGTTTCATGTTTTGAATTTATTTCATTTGTTATATGTTGATTTCTAATCATGTATGCACTCAATTTCATTTTGTAAGTGGGATTGATCTTCTTTGTTTTGGGTATTGTTGATTGCTAACCCTTGTTTGACCACCATTTCCATTTTCCACTTCACAAATAAATACCACTTAGTTTCTTTCTTTTTTAAAAAAATTATGAGAGGTTGTAGTTTCTCCTCATGTAATTATGGGGCTTTTTATTTATTAGTTTAATTTTAAGTTTTTATTTTGATTTAGAGATTTTTTGTCAAAGTCTTGCTTTAAGTATTTGTTAAATTTAATGTTTAAAGGGTTGTTTCAATAAGTTAGGATAAATAAGGATCAGGTTTCAAACAATTAATTTTTTATTGGCAAGTTACTCAATGTAAGTCATTATTTCTATTGATCAAATGCATACATTATCTTCTGATTTTTCTCTAGGTGGTAATTGTCTCTCTATCTTATCCCTAAACTTGTGTGGCAATTATCTACCTATCTTCTAATTTGTCTTTCTTTATATTTGTATCATCCCCCTCAATTTGATTTATACCTTATTATATGCCACATCACAATGTTCATAAGTAGGGTTAATTCAATGAGATTGTGTTATTTGATGAAAGTAAATAGTTGACACATTATACTTAAAGCCCATTTTAGGTGGGAACTCTCCTCATCTAAAACACCATAATGTTCCAAATGTGTAAGATTTTTTTTTATCATTCACTTTTTATACTCCACATATCTATTTTGATTTTTTCTTTTATACAATTGTCAACTCCTATGTTTTTTATTGGGCATTCATTTAAGCGAGAATCACATATACTCGTATATTTAAAGTTTTGTTTAATCCAAGTGCATTTCATCTTTGTACTTATTTTTCCATTATTAACTCAAGCTAATTTTTTTACCACTTTTTTTAAATAGCTTTGGTAAAAGGGTTGTAGTGGTTACCTCTAAAGAAATATCTAGTAGTATCTTACCTATGACTAAATTATTGACTTTGAAGTTTTTTATGATTGGGCTTTTTTGGATCCTTTTTATTTGTCTATATTTTTAAAATGGTGTGCATTGACAGGTTTGACTAAATGATTGAGATTATATCCGCAATTAGCCAACACAAGTGAGAAGTTATAAGATAGATTTTTAAATATTATAATAACCTTTTGAGTGTGTCAACTCCCCTATATTGGCACTTAGTATTTTTGAAAGAAAAAGATGAGAACATTAGGAGTAAGTGTGTTGTACACTTTGAAAGTCCTAGTAATGATGTTCACATATTATTGTAATTTTAATATTCTATATAAATTTTGCAATGATCTAATACTGTATGTACAAATGATTTATGTTGAAGACCCATAAATTTGAAATAAAAATTATAGTCATGATGAACTATCTCCACATAACCCAATGAGAAAAATATGTAAACAAGTATTCATAATCTATAATGCAAAATAATAGATAAACATACAATCAAGATGACACAAGACGTACGCTAGGAAAACCCTCATGAGGGAAAAAAAACTAGTCTTCAAAAGCATCCACACTCAATATATTATCTCATGAAAAAATATTACAATACACTTGTAGAGTCTCCATGAATATTGAAATACCAAGCTCCTTACATGCACTTCATGTGAACAAGCAAATGAGAATCATGTAACCATACATCCCAATTCATGTTTCCTCAAGCCTCGCATATGCAACCTACAAAGATGCTCAATCAATCTTAGCCAACAAGCCAAAGGTTATGAAGCCAACCTCAATAACTACTCATGTGCTTGCTTTTATCGAAATAAGCTTGTACAAAACCACCAAGTGGTATTACATAAACCATGTTTCTAATACCATCAACTTACAAAACCATTTCCCTCTTATTTACTTTTTGGTAGTAAGTTTTCCCACTATTAAATGTTTTCCCAATGTGCAAATCCATATTAAATATTTATCCCAATGTTACATATAATTTATATAAAGCGGCCCCAAGAATGTCTAACCCATGTGATGCATGCATCTTTAGACCCCTAGGTACACCACAAATAATATTATTTTTTATATTATAACATTATGCAAGATGAACAACATGCCTTATCCCAACATTCTCTCAGTTCTTGTATGCATTACACAAGCAATCAAAAGTAAACTCAACTATCAAGGGAATAATTCCTATAGCCAACATGTATCAACAAGACATACAATTGCTCTATGTGCTTCATTAAGATATCTACAACAATAACCAAGGTGATCAGTGTCATCTCAAACAAGAACTCTCACCCTTTATCATGCCAATACGTAAAAGATAATATCCAATACAAGAATATGTCACACTAGCTGTCACATAGAAATATAAATCCTACATCAAACTCAATATCTAAACACAAACATTAAATGTAATGGTAACAAATATGCATGGGTAGCTACCAAGAAATAATCACCATAGTTGGAATAGAAATCACAACTAGTTGCTAAGACATCCAAATAACCATACCTCAAAACCAAGGTATAATCATCATAACAAGTAAACATCGTGTTATCAACATATCCAACCCAATCCACAATCACAAGTCTGTTATCCTAGAACTCCCACTGCATGGGTAATGTCAAATCTAAAAATGATCAATCCATCCAAAGATCCACCAATAGCACTCACATAGAAGGTGCAACCAATGTCATGTAGTACCAAGAAATATCTATAAATATATGCAAAACTTGCAAACAAAAATGTTGCAACACAGCTCTCACCACTAGTCTATGTAACTTTCACAAGTTCTCTGCACTCAACAAATGAAAGAGATTTAAGAGCATAAATTTATCACTAAAAAATAATGGAGTACAATAATAACACATGACCACAAACATATTGATCATAATAGTTTGAAACAAACCGAGCAACACTAAGTTCATGTGAATATGAATATCCAAAAGAAACATGACTAAAGAGAGAGCTTGCAAATCAAAACATGTAGCGTGTCCTTCTACCAACACCTCTAAGTGCTTGAATTATGACAATTATGATCTCCTTCACAAAACCACAAAGAGAAAAGTATTATCAACATCCAACCAATCCAAGATGTATGCCTCTCAAAATAAAGGAAGATTAAACCAAATAACTCATCCTAAAACCAAGGGAATAAGCCTAAACCATCCTCTAAACTCCTTAAATAAGCTCTTAAGAATAAAATATCTCAAGAATCATTCACATGATGAGACAAGGGAAAATAACATATTTGTGTCTAGTTAGGAGTCCCAAATTCTTAAGGTCGAATTATCTTCCAAGTTCTAGGGGTTTCAAAATTGAGACAAAAACTTGTGATCACGTTGGGCAACAATAGACCAATTTTTTTAGGTGGGTAAAAACCCCTTCATCTTCTAGCTCCATGAGACCAAGGGAAGCTTCCCTAAGGTGTTGAATTAAGAATAACTACAAGAAATAAATGTTTTCCTTGATGCAAACCATACCCAATGCATATCATGCCCCTATCGTCACTTCATATATGTTTGAGGATTTCAAGGTCAAGCACTTGATTAAGCAAATGAAATGCGGCATAACCTAATTTAAATTCATTTAATGATAGTCCCTGGTGTTGTTTTATGGGTAAAAATACAAACTTGTGTCACACTTTATAAAGGAACCAGGCAACACCAGAAAAATTCTCAACTTCGACCACATAAAAGTGATCTTTATGTTTTGAATTTCAAAATGATGTAAACTAATGAACTATAGAACTCTTGATGAAGTTTATTCCTATAATTTTTTAGATTTTTTAAAAATTGTTTTGATGTTTTTTTATCAATTTAAGAGCATATTTTGAAATGTTGAAATTTTTAGGAAAAAGTGACGTTCAGTTGACATTAAGAAACAAATAGAAAAAAACTTCACTTTCCCCTGATTTTTTTTTCCAAATAGGTGACTTCAATATCTTATGCATGGAATAAAAAAATGAAATTTTGATGCATATTTTTCTTGTAATAATGTTTTAAAATCAAACTTACCAAATTTGATAGTTTTCATTTGACGTCAACTATTGTCTATTTTTTTATCATTTTCAAAAAACAAATTATACCCTTTTGAAGAGGATTTTCTCCTCTAGTGCACCATATATTTTTCAAACTTTTAATGTGTTTTACTATTTTTTTTAATTTAGAATCGACGTCTTTTAATGTTAATAACCTACTTGCATTATTTTAAAATATATATATTAAAACTAATCAAAATATCAAAAAAATTATATATTTGGATTCACCACTTTGAGCTCTACAAAAGGGTGTTTTTTCTTTTAAAAAAAATCATTATGACTGAAGAAATATCTAGTTGAAGTTGTAATTTTTTTAAAAAAAAATTGAAAAGGGTGAGTTGGTTGCCAACTAGGATGCCACACAAATGGTTTCGGTCGAAACTTGTTCGACCGAAACATAATGGAATGAAATCCTATTGATCAAAAACTTTCCAACTGAAAACATCCATATAAATATCTTTTATTTTTTTCAATTCAAGGATTTTGGAGAAAATACAAAAAAAGACTTATTTCAAATGACAGGAGAAGAGCTATATTTTCAAGTACAATGATCTTCAACTTGTAATTGATTAATTCAAAATGTTTACATAGGACTGTGCTCAATTATTGACTTATTTTAGGGTTTTTTAATGTATACAACCATTTCTCCTACATACCTCTCTCTCCCTCCCACCCTTTCTCCAAGATAGTGCTCGTTGAATATGCAATGTGTTTTAATTAAGTAAATTAAATTTGTATTTGATAAGGTTTCAAAGTGAAAACTACTATTTTGTGTTATAAAATTTAGCAAGATTTATTTTCATTTTATTAATTACTTAGATTATCTTGTACATTAAGAAATTAGAGTTTTAGATGAGTTAGTTTCTTTTTAAATAAAGCTAGTTGATATAAACTGTGTTCAATTTACCATAAATTCTCAATGCTACCCTCTCTCTCCTTAGATATGTCTACTCTATCTCTACCTCTCCTTAGATACCCCTCTCTCTCTCTCATTTTAAATTAGTCTTATCATGTACATTAAGAAATTAGTTCACTATTAGTTGGTTTCATATCTCCCTATCTCTCCTTTGATACATCACTCTCTCTCTCTTTCATACTTCTCTCTCTTTCATTGTATTAGTCTTATCTTGTATAAATTAAGAAATTATAAAGTTATGAGTTGGTTTCATCTTTCCCTCTCTCTTGAACTACTATAGTGAGCTAACCTTGAGCTTTCTCTCCTTAAATAGGTAGATACTTTATCTCCACATCTCTTTAGATACCCTCTCTTTCATTTTATTAGTCAAGTATATCTTGTACATTAAGAAATTATCTAACTACATGAGTTGGTTTCATCTCTCCCTCTCTCCTTCTACCATAGTGAGCTAACCTAGATCTTTCTCAAGCTCTCCTTAGATAGGTCTATTTTCTCTCTAGATAGATATCTCTCCTTAGATACTTCTCTCTCTCTTTCATTTTTTTAACTTAGATTGTCTTGTACATGTTAAGAAAAAATATCTAACTATGAGTTCATTTTGAATCTTTCCCTCTCTCCTTCTATCATTACATGTAGTGCACTACCCTCTCTTTCTCTCTCCTTATATAGTTAAACTTTATCTCTCTTTCTCTCCTTAGATACTCTCTAGATAGGTCTAAGTTCTCTCTACATCTCTCCTTATATAAGTTTCTCTCTCTTTCATTTTATTAGTCCTATCTTCTACATTATGAAAAAAATATCTAACTATATAAGTTGGTTTCATCTCTAAGGCTCTCTCCTTCTATCATACATGTAGTGCACTACCCTCTTTGTAATGTGTCATACCTTTATAACACCAAATAAATAAAATATGACATTTTTATGAATAATAAATTACATACATAATCAATCAACTATTTTCCATCATAGCACAATATGTCCAAAAATAATTTATATTCATTTGCAAATGTCAATTTTACAATTTACAAAGTTTGACTTAGGCCAACATCACCACTTAGACAACTCAAGTTACATCATGTAGTACAAAGTACATTAATCAAAAATGGAATTCCATGTGATTCCTCTTCAAATTTTGTCGCATTTGGTAGATGAGAACATGGTTCATGCACTTTTCCACCCAACCACAAAGCTACACTTCCTAAAAATTCTTCCTAACTCAAAGAATACTCGACCCTGCACAAAATATTTAGCAAGATAATATGATATGCAAGGTGGAATCTGGTGCATGCCTAACAATTACATGCATTTCTATCTACATTTAGAACATGTAAGTTCAATGTTAGGAAATGGTAGAGAGTTACATCATAAAAATTAGACCATTCAACATAATGGACTACAAACGCTTGGCCAAGCATATGTTGAATACAGCTACAAAAGATAGATTTTGGAAAAGCAAAACCTATACTCTCTATTAACCCATTTTTGGCACCCGTCCCTGAAGGTAACCTCCCACATACATAAGATAACATACATCTTATTTAATTACACAGTTTGCAACATTCAATTTGGTTTAAGTAGTTTTGTTAGCTAATCTTTTCATGATCAAAAGAAAACAATCCACAACATAGTCTACATATGTCTCATCTTGGTTATTTTAGTTCAACAAATATATGTAAGGAACTAGAATAGATTTGATAATAATGCAATCAGAAATTTAATCATAATACATGATCCATCTCATCAATTAGAAATAAGAATATTACAGTTTATGCATCAGCATACATATTTCCAATATTTCCTTTATTCCTTCCTACTTGGAATGAAATATACATTTTCAAATAAGAACATAAATCAATTTTAAAGAAGGTATATCACATGTATGTGTATATGCATAAATGAAAGATTTATGATTTATGCATGTACAAATATATGGCCTTCTGTTAAAAATTGTGTATGCATATATGTTCGTTTGAAAAAAGAAAGATCCATTCTACATACAGATTTCCATGTTCAAAAAGAGGTCAACTTTCATTAGATACACAATTAGATTTAAATGGAAATATAAGGAATCATAAATAATAAGCAGTCTCTCTAGACTTTGGTATGAATCTAAATTCCAAACAAAATGTCACAAGGTTGTTTTACATAGAAATAAATTGTAATCAACATCATAATTAATCTACATTAAAAACATAATCTACACATTCTAGATTCAATCTGACTTCCTTTCAGAAAATGACCATTCATTGTTTAAGCATATAAAAAAGTTACTCTTAAATCATTTTGTTCAATTCTTTGACAAGAACATTATGAAAATTACTACTAGGTTATTATTCATTTTATCAAGTGAGAAAGAAACATAAAACAGTTATTTTAGTTAGATATGGGTCAAAAACATACATTTCTAAGCAAATTTGTCAAAGATAAAAGCATCGACCTACACCTAAGGATTATATGAATATTGCTTTGTTTTGAAATAGAGACTAGAATATAGTAACTCGTTCAAAATGAAACATATTGTTTGCCCCATTCATTCTTTTTAGGGCATCAACATCTAAGGACAATACGATTACTGTCGTATCATTTTAAAACATCATTGAAAACATTTAATATCGTTTAGAATGATATGATGAATATCATTCTATTGATTTCATCGTTTAAAGCAATTACTATCAATTTGGAATGATATGCATGTTGTTGTTTAGCCTTATGTACCATTTAAATCACTCAATGCCTTTAGAATGATATGGAGACTATCGTTTTGACAATGAAGGCGCCATTAAAATCAAGATATAAGTGTTACATATTTTTTGCCTTAGCTCAAATAGAGGAGTTGGCTGATTGTTATTTAACATTAAGTAGAATTGCAGTGTCATGTTCGAATGCGTTTTCGCATCATTATCATTATGCATTGAATATCAGTTATGCATTTTAGTGAGGTGGAGTTGCAGAGTGCCATTCAGAAGTTGCAGATTTAAAATAAAGACATAATTGAGTACATGTGCAAAATAGCATTTCAGATGCTTTTATTCATTTCAAAAAAAAAAAACTCATATTTTTACAAGGCTTCATTTTGATTTCACAATCAGAATAGTATTACAACATTGCATAAAATGCATTTTCTTTTCAACTGAAAAGCAGAATTGAAATCAAAGATCCACACAAGCTGTGGATGTAACTGTGACTGTGACAACACATTTCTAATAATACGTTGCACTACTGAAGATGTGAAATGTAACACCCCTCCGTTTGGATGTTTGGATTGACAATGTTTTCTTGGTAATGTCTGATTATGCTTATGATGTGACTATGAAACTTGGTGATCTTTTGATCGTGAACTGATTAGTGATGCGTATGTTATATTATAATGTGATGATTGTGTCTGAACATGCTTGACTTTGGAACTTGATTACTTGTGATCGTGATTGTTAAATGATGTGAAAGTTATATTTTGGATGTGATGTTATTCTATTATGATGTTATCTTCATGACATGTTTTGGAGTAACGTAGAAGATATTTGATTTAATGATGTTTTATGCTATTGATCATATAATTGATGTTAGATGCGTTAGTTAGTGATACTATATTGGTGAAGGGGACGAGGTTGTATCACTCACTTGCGAGCGCCCTACAATTCTGAGATTCCCTCTTCACGGTGTGTTTGATCATATTATATATATATTTTGCACGTTCGACATGCTCTTTATTGCAGGTTGACAGGTACATGACATCGACTCCACCTGGCTTCACAGGTCTGAGCGTGTCCATTTACCAACGGTAATTGATTGGGAGATAGTAGCCAGGTTTTCCGAGCCAAGTCGTCACCCTAGTCATAGCGTGTTGTCGGGTTGTCGTCGGGGTTAGTTGTTTTAATTTGGCCAATTTTCCCTTGAGTGTTTATTTAATTTCAAATTTTAAAGTTTATTAAATGCTAGGTGTAGTTTAATTGATGATTAAATGTGTTTAGTTGCAATGCTGAAATGCGATTTATTTTATTGATTTATTTGGTTTAATTAATAAAATAATTATTGGGTTATTGATTGATTTGATTAATGAATAAAAAT
Source organism: Sequoia sempervirens (assembly GCA_007258455.2). Lineage (NCBI taxonomy): Eukaryota > Viridiplantae > Streptophyta > Pinopsida > Cupressales > Cupressaceae > Sequoia > Sequoia sempervirens. The sequence goes on along the minus strand of VDFB02220593.1, from coordinate 13,561 downwards.
TAAATTGAGATTAGTGATTAATTAGATTAATGATGATTTAATGTATTTAGTTTTAATATTTAAATGCAATTTATTCTGTTAGTTATTTCGATTTAAATTAATAAAATAATTCTTTCGTTATTGATAGATTTGATTTATACTAATATGATTGGATTGGGTTATTAAGTGATTTGATTATTGGTGGTTTATTTAAATAAATGAGCTATTCTGACTCTATTGAATATTTAGATTCAAATTATAAAGGTAAATGGAAATCATAATAGAGATTAGTTTTAAATGAACTTATGTATTTACATGAGATTATATTTGAAATTAAAAGTATTTTTAAAATAAAAAAAATGGAATAGTCTTTTATGATTTAAAAATTAGTAAGTGGGCATCTTAGGGTTTGGCCAAATTTTGGGGGAAATCCTTATGAAAGGAGTTGAGATTTCATTCTTCATGAAAAAAAAATTATTGGTTGGATTTTGATGGAGAGCTTGGAGGTGGCTAAAATTGTGGAATTGAAGGAGGGCTTGGAATTCTCCATTGTTGAAAGCTTCCAAATTTGGAGAAAACACAAGGTTCCACCATTTCTTCCTTCTTCTTCTTGTTTTATTTGAAAATTAGTTTAAATCCTTGTTTTAGATTGTTGAAAATCTTTGTTTGGCCAATCTGACTGTAATAATGGAAATAGGTAAGTATATATATATATATATAGATATATATATATATATACATATACATATATATATCTACTTACATATATATCATACATATACATCTTTTGCTTTTGTTTTGGATCTGGTTAAATCCGCCATTGAACACAGGCGAAGTCATTTTAAAAAAAAAAAAAATTTTAAATTAAAAAAAAAATGAGGGTTTTTATTCTGGGCGGGCAACCACCGGCCTTAATGGAGCTCCACTGGTTGCCCAGTACATTACACAAGCGTCCCCCATGTGGGAAACTGCAGCAACAACGTGGGAAAGCAGGCCCCTCCCGCATGCTCCCCCCTGCCGCCGTGACCGGGATTAGGGCTTCCCTTTGTCAAAAAAAAAAATCATTTTTTATTTTAATTTCATTTATTTTATTTAATATTTAATATATATTATATTTTATGTGATATGTTTAATATTTAATAATATATATATATATATAATATTAATATTATATATGTAATAATTAATATTATATACATAATATTTAATATAATATATATATATATATTATTTAATATTAGATATATAAATAAAATATTTAATATTATATAATATGGGTATTTAAATAACTTGGTTATTTTATATAGTTAAATATATATATATATATATATATTTACATTAAATATATATTTATTAAATGTGTATATAAAGATTAAATGAGTTGAGAATTGGAATTTAAATTAGTTGATGGATTTCAAAATAGAAATTATGTATATAACATTAGTAATGATATTTCTTTTGGCATATTAAAATAATGTTAGATGTTAAATTTGAGATTTTAAAATGCTTATGTGATTATTATAATTGAAGGAAATTGATATTTTCATGAATAGACGTAAATTTTACAAGAATTGATTTTAAGCAATTATTTAAATGTATATTAAAGACATAATTTGTATATGTAAAATAATAATAAATTAAATATGATTAATTGTAATATATAAAATTATTAGATATATTTTAATTAATGGGGTTTTAAATTATTAGATAGAACTTAATCTGAAATGTATATCGCATTGCTATAGAGGGAATGTAATTGATGTATGATCAAACGTTTTATTTAAAATAATGATTTTGGTTAATTAATCTATTCTATGTTAAAATATAGGTTAAGAAATTTAATTATATGTTTATTTATTAAAACATTTTGATTATGAATATAATTGATAACTTAGAGATAATGAATGATTCATCTGAATCAGATGAGAATTAGTTAATTTATTTAATGCGAAGTTGAAATAAAGACTAATTTGTTTGATCTAAATGTTTAATTATCTAGATGTTTTAATAATAGTATACGATTGTGGAACTTAGAGTATAGGATTGTTTTAATCTTAATCCAATAACGTTATTTATTTAAATAGTTTGGATTATGGGATATGATAGTAAAACTAAGGAATATAATCAGGAAACTTAGAGTTATCGAATGGTTTATTCTAATCAGATGAATATATGTGTCAAATGTTTGACTTATTTATAATTTGATTTTGATTATCTTAAGATGACTTTTGGTTACGTAATCGAAGCAAAAGTGGATTTTGTATTCAAGTGATTTATTTTTAAAAGGTAGATTTTAAATGATCAAGTGTTTTCATTTTCAAAGGTTGATTTTATTAATATATGTAATTGGGAAAACGAAATATACTATTGGTTTGAACCCCTTAAAGTTGTCAACATGTTTTGAGTTACTATTGAGTTGCGCGAATAAGGTTAATTATTTACTTAATTTCGTGTGTGATGTAATTGATTGACTTATTATTTAATCTAAATGTTTGTTAAACAAATGGTTTCATTTATAGTATATGATCGTGAAACTAGAGAAACGATTGATAATTTTAGTCGAATGACTGTATTTATTTGAACGCTTTGATTAGAGAAGTTACTTGTAAAATTTAGAGTAATTGGTTGGGTTGTAAATACTTCAATGTTGGGAAGTGAATTTGATGTATTTGATAGAGTAAATGCAAGACTGAAAACTGTGATTGACTGGGTTTAGGAAACCATAACATTAGATATTGAATTGTCTGGAATGCTTTTATATCATGTTTCTTTCATTTTCCATGTCGGGCAAATGGGGTTAAGGGTCTATGTAATTCTTCCAGAGAAGTTCTCTAGAGTGGGATGTTTTGTGTAGGGGTTCAATTTGTGAATCGCCTTGCGAATGGTGTAGAGTTGTACTATGATGTTGTACCCGGTTTCCACGAACGGGGATCTGTGCCTCCTTGGAAATAGGAGAGGGTAATGAGATTTGTACCTCCTTTGGAAGGAGTGGGTTTTTGTATTTGGTTTCCTCCAGTGTTTGGAGTGGGTTTGTACTGTGTTTCCTCCTGTGTTTGGAGAGGGTTTTGACCTTATTGCCTCCAGTGTTGGAGAGGATTTTGACCTTGTTTTCCTTCAGTGTTTGGAGTGAGTTTCCTTGTTTTGTTACCTCCTTGGATTGGAGAGGTCGTGTTGTCTAGTTACCTATTGTGGTTTTGTACCGTGTGTATTGTCGATAAGAGAGTGGCTCTTTGTGGGGGTCTGGCACACAAAGAGGCGCCAGGGTAACTCACCTAGAGTTTAACTAAGTGATAATTTAAAAGAATTAATGGGGATATTTCAAACTAATAAAGATAATGAATGCCTCTCTCGTGAAGCAAGTGAATGATAAGGCTCGAGATGAGATGGGACGCATAGTTTTGCGTGAGGGTCCGACGGCCGGTAGAGGCAAGCCAGGGTAACCTGGGATGGGGGTTTGGTAGCCTAGGAAGGTTGAGCCAGGGTAACTCATGGAAATTTATGCATGACACTCTTCCTATGTCGACAGTTAATCAGTTATTGTGCGATGTACATGATCATTGTTCTCTGGAAGCATTGTAACCTCGTGTTAAGCAATGTTGTGATTGTAGTGGTTAAGTGTCATTGTGATTGTAGTTGTTTCAGTTCAACTATGTAATAGCCCGTGTCTAGTGGTAGATGGTCTTGTGTAGGAATTCCTTGTTACTATCTCCTGGCACGAAGGGAGTGGGGCCTTTAGGTTCCACGTGGTCGGGTGGCACGTGCTCTTAATCTATTCTTCTTGTTCGTGTGGTCGAGATTTCCAGATGGAGAGCTCGTGGGATTCAGTTTCTTCTCTTGCCTTGTTCTCTCAGTACTCTTGTATTTTATTACCCCTCATTTGTTATCGAGGTGGAATTTGTAATATGTAATTATACTTATTGGATTTATCTCATTCGGGGAATGAGTGTTGTAATCATATTGTTTTAATGTTGTTAATTGGAATCTTGAGGTATTTATTATCCTTGTTGTAATTTATCTTATATGGGATGTATGTAATCTTAATTCTGTAAGTGATTAATGTTTTGGTTTCAATTGATGTTATTGTTGTTTGGGTTTTAAAGTAATCTTTGTCTCGTGGCCTTAGAGGTTGTTGGCAATGTGTATTCATCTTACATGTTATTTGTACTTAAAAAAAATAAAAATTGGTACGTTTAAGTAGTGAATTGCAACTTCCTCTAGGGTTGCGTGGCGGGGCATTACACGAAAGGAAAAACACATAAGTGGCAACATAGTCGTCATTGCCTGATTATCGATGCTTGATGTTGAATGGTGCACCTCGTGATCTCGAGCTTCGTCAACCTGTAAGAGGAAACAAGGGGTGTCAATGGCTCTGACTATGATGTAACCTATATGATGCACCGACAATAGTACAACATACTATTAGCAATGCATTGAAACAATCAAATCAAATGCAGTTTGAAAGAAGTGAGCTGAAGGAGAAGTATCAACATCATAATCAACATGTTATATTTTTTATGCTAACACTATTTGTTTCCTTGTGTAGGTATAGGTAAAGTCATGAAACTGAACATTGTTTGAAGACCAAGCATGTGGAGTAAAACAGGTTCCCACAAGGGTAGAGCCCGACATGCTGCCCTATGTATTAAATGGGCTGTTTTGAAAGATATTTCATCATATACATCAAACAAAATGAAATACAACTGAAAGAGTAAAACAGAGTTATCCATCAAGTAACGAAACCAACTATGCATTCATAACGATCAACATTTCTTTCTAAAGGCTACAGGTGAACAATGAGTTTAGTTCACTTAAGGAATTTAACAGAATGCATTTGCATCAAAAATTGTTGAATTACTTCATTTTCTGTGTTGATTATAATCATATGTCATGTGAGTTTCAATTCATTATTTCTCTTTTGGATAGTGAACAGGCATACATATGCCTTAATGTTTTTGTTCTAATTTTCATCATCAAAGAGAACAGTTTCTGAGAGCAGGTTGTGCAGTGAAATATAAAAATGCATGAAGAGTACCATGTTGCTCATAAGAACAGACACAGACAATGCATTTGAGTATTAAATGATTATGAGTTACCAGTTAGATATGAACCAGTGAGTAAAGGAGGTTTGTACTGATGCAATGTTGCAGTCCAAGAACAAAAGGTAAAGCCTCTACAGAATTCAAATAAATAAAATGAAAGCTGTTGTGTTAAAGTTTAGTACTGGTTATTAAGAGCTACAACAAAGACAGTGAATTCATTTTGGTTGGATGGTGCCTCAGACGGGTTCGTGTATCTATGATTAGTAGAGGACAACAATCCAATGTGATATACTTTCATTTTGTTTTCAGTGAGATACAAGTGTCAATTAAGACATCACTTGTAATCGGTCAAGCCATGAATTAGATACAACAAATGTGTAGGATTATGATCGTTTTCAGATTACTCAGTCAAGGTCTTGACAAAAAAGTGAGGTAAAGTTTCTGTCATATCTACAGGATGAGCACAGAATGCAATAGGGGACCATAATAGAATTTTCAGTTTCGAGCTTTATATGTATATGAGGTTCCAGAATGTGCATTCAAGATAGATCTTTCAGATTCTTAGTACCTGGAGAATACTCTTAGAATGAGTATTGGATTTTCATTTTAAGGTTAGTCTACAGTTCTATGTCGATGACAGTTCTGTAATTTGAGCTCAGGTGTTATAACTGTCAAAGAGGGCTAAAAAAAATGTCAAAACGGAATGCCTAGTAATATGGGCCAATGAATATAAACAAGCACACAAATTCTTGTTGTTTCATCATGTTCTTGTATATTTCTAAAGGCATTTTTTAAACAAGCAACAGTGATGCAATGAGTTGCTTTCTTTTGAGACACACAGAATGCAGGGAGGTTAAAATAAAGACAAATATCCAAGGCATCTTTTGTTTCAGAAGAAGATGCAAAATATCACTGGTTTTCTGAGCCAAAATCTTGGAGGAAACGCAAGCAAATATACAGTTTTAGCACCATTTCAAGCAAGTATGGGAGGTCGAGTTCTGTCAGAAATTAAGAATATATGCTTTTGTTTTGAAAATCTCCAAACCCATGATAGTATTTTGTTTCAGAAGTTCAGGATAAGGTTCCGGTTCTGGGTAGAGTTTATATCCATAAATGAGTTTACAGTTTCTAATTTTAGATACCCACATGTGAATTTTGTTTCAAAAGTGCAGAAAGAACAATAATAAAGATTTTCGGTATAGCCTTTTTATCTACAAGAGGTCTCCCCGAAAATACATTGTCTTGGCGACAGGAGTGAAAGCATGAGGTTTCGGCAAGGCACAAGCTCTCAAACTGATGGTCGAGCTTCAGAAGGACAGAAAACATGATAATCTACAATACCCATATGGGTTTTATTTTAAACAGCAGTTTAAATACAAAATATGCAAATCTTTGTATTGATTCGAGCCTCAAAGGTAGAAGGAATTCAGTTCTCATATGATTTTCATAATAGCCACAAAAGAGACATCGGGGAAAAGCAGTGCGACTACAAGTATGTAGAATTCTGTGATATATCGAGCTCAAGAAAGAGGAAAAATGCAGTTCAGTTTCCAATTTTTAATACCCACATGTGGGTTTATTCATAAAATACAGAAAATGTAGTTTCTTTTAAAAAAAATTTGAGTACCCATCTTTAGTTCGGTTTCAAGATGCAAAAGAGGATAGCCACAAAAATACCCATGTGCAGAAGTAGTATCAAAAAGACATAATAGTAAGTTTTTTGTTCTAGGTCAAGCCCGAAAGTCAAGAGTTTGTTTCTTATAGTGCTCTTTTGGCACGACCTGAACATGGCTAGAGGTTCATGAAATAAGGAGAGCTTTTTAGGGTTTCTACAAAACAAAGAGAATTACTGGTTCGTATTTCTGATGGAGCTTCTAGTCGCGGCTAAAGTTGCAGACGGCTTCCAAATGCAGGGGTTCGAGTTCTCAAAGTGATGGCCGAGCTCTCATAGAAGAATAGAGTGCTACAATGATAGATGTGAACACATAAAAGCAGAGAAGTGATGACATTAGAGTGTGTTAGCCACGACTTTGAGTCCGAAATGAGCAGAATACGAAGCCATAAAGTCTAAGAACACAAAGCTTACCTTTGCACAGTAAAGAACCAGAGCACAAGTCGAAGCTTTCATGGAGTGGACAATAGAGGTCGAGCTCGAACTTGTGATAGCATGGAGAAATCAAGGTAAGTGAAAGTCAGAAATGAATAGACTGCACCCTTGGGGTTTTTGATATTCGAAATAATGAAGTAGAAGAGCTATTTTGCCATGTAAGGAGGCTCACCCACTAAAAGAAACTTAGTTATCTAAAGCATGAAGTGGGTTACTGAAGCACACGAGCTCGAATTTGACACCATCATGGCGGCAGATTTCTTTCAGACAGAGTTCCTCTCTTCTCAAGTCACGGGTGAAATGAATGATAATTAGGGTTTGACCCTATTTCCTCATGCCTAATTCGAATATCATCATCATCTAGAATGTTCGGTTTTGAGCATATGCCAAAATTCAAGGTGGGGTCGAAATTTTAAGTTTATGACTTATGTTTTCCAAAATCTAAGTTTAATATGTTTAGAGGCCGAATTTCTTATGCCTAGGGTTGTATCTAGGGACTTTAGGATTTGAGCTAAAGTTATCTTGTGCCTTAGGAAAAATGAGTTGGAGACTTGAGCATCTTAATGTTATTGTTTTAAATGAAGAGGTAATGAGATAAGATTTATGAATGCCTTATGCTTAGTGCCATATTTTTAGGGATTCTCATTTTAATTGGTTTTGTGAGAAATCAATGAGAATTTTTGTTTAGTAGAAGATTATGTAGTGTGTTTTTATGATTTTTGAGAAAATCAGAATGATATCTTGGAGAAATAAGGAGTTCTTTCTTTTTGCAAAAGATTTCCAAATCTTTGAATTGCAAAAATAAGGCAAATTGTAAAAATCTGCATCTTGTAAAGCAGAAGCATAAAAGCGATATTTTATAAATTGCTTTATGTTTTCTTGCTATTTTTTAGCAGATCTTTTATTGACTTTTCCTCTTGGTCAGATTTCAGACTTGTCGTGGAGAGATAAGGTGTTTTTGTGCTTTTAAAGCAGATTTAGCCTATTTTTTAGAGGCTTGACAGGTTCATCATAAAAGCATTGTGCTTTTTTCTGCTTTTAAGTAGTTTTTTGAGTTTGTTTGAATCCTTTTTTCCTTGAGCTTTTTCTGAGCTCAGATTAGGGTTTCCTTGAGAGTTTTTTTGATAGATTTAGTCTTTCAACTCTCCATTCTCAGCAGTTTAGATCAGAGTTTCTTGCCCTTACTCATTTTGGGGAGCTTGTAAACCTTTTGATACTCAGTTTGGTCAGATTGATACTCTTCCAGTTTTAATAGAGCAACAAATTTCTCCTTATTTTCTATCTCAAATTTTGTAATGGCAATCTGATATACTTGTGTTTTCAAATTGGAATCCTTTTATGTCTTGTTGTTATAGGTTGTGTTTCAGAATTATATGTTTCATGTTGCATGTTGTATTTGTTTTCCAGATCTTCATGTAAATCACTGATGAGATATGTGCTAATGAGATTGTGAGGATTACTGCAATAGAGAAGTTGTTATGAGTGATTAGGTTTGAATTCTTATAAGTTTGGTGAATCAACTTTTAGAAATAGGTTTTTTTCGTTCAGTTATTCTTCATCCCTTTCCTCAGAAGCTATTTTAGAATAGAATTCATCATTCGGAGAACCAACTCACTCTGGAGATTCCTCTTTCACGTAAGATCACCCACATCTGAAAGAGGTTTCCATGTTTCAGTAGTTTGCTGAATACTGCATTCAACATGGTGCAAAACTATTGATAACAATGAGAATAGTGAAATAAATTCACTCGGCACTGCCTAGATCATATACGTGTTGTTTCTTTAGAAAAATTAATAATGGAGTGATGGGTATGCATTGTTCGACCTATTAAGGATCATTTAAAAATTAGTGAATAAAAGATTTACTTTTAAAATTAGAACTTAATAGATGGAACAATGAGAATCGTTCAAAACTAAAGCATCATGTTTGCAGTAAAGAAAATACATACATAAAATAGAATGATGGTATCATTCTCTGGTTCAATCACCCCAACAAAGGATCGACCTAATGGTTTAAACATCATCCAAAAGAAAATAGAGTCACATGATCAATGTTGTTAGCATTGATTAGCCTTTTAAGGCTTCATCGAAAAAATGAGAGGGTTTGGTCAAGCAACCCTTCACACACGCATTCACATGCAGGGATCATTACAACTCTAATATATTTATATACAAATAGAACAAACCAAATATGGTTAGCCATGGAGGCAGTGTACAAGGGTTGGACAAAGACATGGGTTTTTCTTCAACAATAAGAGGGGTTGATGTCGAAATGGCAAGCCCAACATCAAGCATTTACAGAGACCCAAATGTAGATATAAAAATAAATGGTTTTTCTTCCAAAATCAAGATTATCATTTAGAAAATTAGATGGATTTGATGGAATAGGAAAAACATGATAAACAAATGGAAACATTCTAATAGAGGTCAATCTTACCTCTGTTTGCTCACACAATCGACCAAGATATGGAGTGTATAATTCTAGGAGATTCTTGAAGAAACTTTTTCCTTCCTTTCCCTACACATTCAACCTCTTTTGCCTTGCTTTTGCATTTTTTTCCCTCTTTGAAAACTGTGTTTTTAATTGGAAAGCTCCATTATGATAGTTGCCCCCCCCCACTTCTTGCACATAGATTTTTTCCTTTGTTTTGGGGGTTATGGGCAGCCTTCCACCCATTTGATTCCATTTTCATTTAAAATTTTGAATATATCAAGTATTAAGTTATTAAATTAATAACTTTCAATTAACAGTTTTTTTTCATTTAAACGTTATCTAAATTATTATTTTTCCCATGTGATATCCTTTATCATTTTCTAAATTCAATTAAAGAATTCCTTTCAAAATTTCAAATAGAGGCAAATAATTTACCACACAAAAATATTTCCAACTCCATTTTTCTTAAAATTAAATTAGCATCTAATAGACAAGGTAAGACAAATGCTTCAATAAAGTTGTTTCCATAAGCTTTTCTATTTAATAATTTATACATTTCACACGAGCAAAAATGATATCTTCCAAATTGAAAGTTAAATGCAGATGCTATGATTTTTAGTGGTGTGTGCACATTCCAAACTCCAACATGCTTATTGATAATCATCTGGCTAAATACTCCTACCTCAACCATGTTCTCGGTCTTCAACCTTTTCCTGCATTCACACATTTGCACTTGCAGAGTTTCATCAGTAACCATCAACCAATGCTTGAAATGAATATATTTCATTCTTCATATTCAATTGTATGAATATAGATATATTTCAAATGACATTGAAATCTTAAGTTTATCACAAGTCAAAATTGATAAATTTCATTTTCCATAACTATTTAAATAACTTAGCATTATTAAATGTAAGCAAGATTTGAGACGTGTCACTCTCTTTCTCTCTCCTTAGATACCTACTCTCTCTTTATCTCTCCTTAGATACAAGTATCTCTCTCATTCATTTTATTAAAGTCTTAGGTTATATCTTGAGGGCATGACCATAGTGTTACCCTCTCTCTCTCTCTCTCTTTCCTTCTATCATGCATGTAGTGTTAGACTCTAGGGCTCTCTCTCTTCCTCTCATTTTCTCTCCTTAGTTGTTTTCTATTTAGCATAGCTTTTTGAATCTAGATAGATCTTTATATATCAAAAATAGAATTTAGGTTAAAGTACATGTATGTGTATATTTGTATGCATGTGAATTCAAATTTGAGCAATTTGTGATGGGGAATAAAAAGACTAGTTCAAGGTTGTATGATAAAAAAAAAAAGAGAGACCAAAAATGTGGATGAAAGAACATCTACTCAAGAAAAACCCATGGAAATTATTGATGACCAAGGTAATGTACAGGTACAAGAACAAATTGAAGGGAGTGATAGAAATTTTTTCTATAGTATGGAAAATTTGATGGAGATGGATGATGATTAGATCATTTCAAGCATATTTCATCTAAAGATATGTTATCTAAAAGCATAGTAAAATTAACCTCTAAAAGAATATGGGATGAATTTTTTGAAGAAAAATCTTTATTTGGAAGAGCAAAATTATGTGCAAAGTTATTTAGGCGAAAATAAATGACCCCATTTTGGAGTTGTTAGGGATTGATAATAAGAAAAAGTCATCAAAACCATTAAAACTAATAATTATTGAAAACCTGCAAGAAGCATTGAATTGTATTGAAAGCAAGAGTCAAGCTATTGATTTAAGTGTTGCACGTGGAGCATTGATGATTGTAATTTCTAGTAAGAAATTATCACTTAGAAGACAAGTTCAAGCAATTTCCCAATTACTAAATGTTTATGGGATAATTGTTCAAAAATATATTGCAAAGAGAAATAGATTAGATGAAAATATTTAGAATAATTGGGTAAATATTTGTAGGTTTCCCCGAAAAGATAGAATTTTAGAAGATGTAAAGAAACAAGTGATTTAATATTGGACCAACCACTCTCATGTTTATTCCAATAGAAGAGACACTATACAAATAATAGGTGAAGATGGTACAACACAAAGTGAACTTTTGAAGCATTCAAGCAAGAATTTTCAGATGTGAAGATTTTCCAAAAGATGTTTGAAAGACTACGACTGGATGCTTTGTATGTATAAATAAAGTACATGAAACTTCTTGTTGTTGAAATCATGTTGAATTTTATCTACACCTACAACCATATAAAAGATCCATGACAATAATTAATCCAAATATAGCCATCCCTGGAAGCACAACACAATTTGTGAAGTCCCTTGTATGCAAAAAATTAGAAGATTTGGATGAATTCAATATATAGTGTATAAAAATATATGTAATGATTGTGGAAATTTGAAGAATCTTTTATAGGTTGACAATATTGATCATTCAATGTAAGTTATTTGGAAGAGATTTGACTATGAGAAATTCTCAATGAAGTCAGGAGTTGAGGCCAAAAAAATTGTTCTCAAAGAGAGTGGATTGTCTTACAATGTGTTTATGAATAAATTTCACAATACCATATATCCACATATCCAACATTGTCATGGAAAGATGGCAAGCTAAGCAATTTTGTGACTCAAAGAATTTCTTTCCACTAGGTTGTATTATCTCTATTGTAGATTTCTTTGAGAATTATACATTTAGTCCTCAAATTGAGATTCAAAGTCGATATTATCATTCATAGCAAGTTGCAATATTTGTACAAGTTTTTTATAGGCATGTTGAGTTACATATCGATGGTGTACGAAGTAGCAAAGATGAATGAATAATCATCAAAGAGGTTCACTTTTATATCAATGATGATACGGGTCATGATAGAAGCTATGTAGCCCATTGTTTCAAAATGATTTTTGAAGACTTGAGACGACGTGACATAAATGTTTCACAACACTGGATATGCTCTGATGGATGTGTTGGTAAGTGTTGATTTATTTTTAAAACATTATATAATTATTTATTTATTTACTCAACTTTAAGACTTCAACTGTTTAGTTACTTATATGTTGTACACAGTTTTTTTATTATTCGTTTGAATGAAATTGTTTGTAACTTCATAGGACAATTTAAGTTTGTAAAAGCTTTTAATTAGTTAATCCAACAATATGTTAGACGTGACATAATTTTTTTGTTCAATTTTTATGAGAGTGGACATGGAAAAGGAGAACACAATGGAGCAGGAGCATGTGTGAATCGTGCACTTCGCCAACATGAACTTGTAGGTAACACCATATGGAATAGAAATTTAAATTCTTAAACCTCTTAACCTTACATTTCACCAACACAAACTTGCAAGTAATACCATACAAAATGCAAATAAAATTGTTGAATGGTGAAAAAATCATTTTGGCACTTGTGACTCAATATACAACACACACTATTTTTGGGAAGTTGAAGGTACATAATTGAATTTGTTATTTGAATTTGAAAGTACATAAATTGAATTTTCAAATTTATACACTTCTTAATTAGATGTTTGAAATTTATAGATATTGATCAATCAAATCCTTATAATTGTCAAACAATTAATGGTATTAGAACATCAAATCATGACAACTGGACATAGCAAGCCTCTTGTAATTTAAGTGAGAGAGAAAATCATGTTTTGTGTTGATTGCATTGAGAACAATACAAATACTCTACAATGCGAGAATATTAGAGACGAGTATGTTTCACAATGGGAAATAAAACAATTAGTAGATCAATGCCTCCTTTTGAAGATAATGACATTGTAGATTTCTATAATCATCTATATTTAGTTGATTACGAACATGTATTTGATTTAGTTGTTACAGGTAAATTTTAAACAAATTAAATTTTAACTTAAAATTGATTTATATTCTAACTAAGTTGAGCATGGTTATAAATATTTAAATGATTTACATTAAAACTCTAATTTGATCATGTGTATTTACATATGTTTATTATATAGTGTGTACAAAAGATATTTTCATTGTTGTTGCAAATCCTAACAATGTAGAAGGTGTAGATTA
>VDFB02220592.1:0-10219 GCA_007258455.2 Sequoia sempervirens | reverse complement strand
ATGAAGTCCATTGATATGCTTTCCCACTTCTAAGTAGGAATGGGTAGGGGTTGCAATAAACCAGCAAGGTAAGTATGTTTGTTTTTGTTTTGTTGGCACACTTGGCACTCACGAACATACTTGCAAATGTCATCTTTCATCCATTTCCATGAGAATCTCTCACAAACTTGCCTATATGTCTTATAATATCTTGGATGACCAACCATAGGAATGTCATGAAAGGCCTTAAAAATCTACACTCTCATCTTAGATTCAGGGACTAACCAAATTCTTTCCTTGTAATATATAATACCATCCCTTACCTGGTACTTATCATCCTAAAATGAACCATCAAGAATGTTGTTTGCAAGTGCATTCTTCGCATAATCAGCTTGTATCCTCTCCTTCCAATCTGTTGATATGATTGAAATTGAACATAAATGTGGCCTTCTATGTGATGAGCCCAGCTGGCTCTCAACTCAAAACCCCAATTTTTCTTAAGTCTTTAAGTGTTATTTAGTTTTTTAGAGAAAATTTGATAGACAGAAGAGAAGGGGCGCACATCATAAATGCTCATAAAATGTGAATTTGCACTAATTTCTTCAAAAAGGAAGTATAGAAGATATTATTTAACTTTAACAAATAGATTAAGAATGATAAACATACCGAAATATCTCCAGATTATTTAATTAAAGAAATAAGCCAGTTTGACAGCCGGAAATGAAGAAATCAAGCAAATAAGCTCGCCCAAGCTCCAGATCTAACTTCTCCCACTCAGAAATGAGATACAATGGCCTGGTAGTAGTAGACGCCAAGGTAGAAGCACAAAAAAGAGCAAAAAGGAAGGCGTTTCAACTTCTTCCTTCACACGCCTTTCCAGAACAAGCACAAATCTCAATGCAAATGTACGGCCAAGAAGGAGGTGATGTAATAACACTGCTGGATCCACAGACCTGATGAAGGTGGCGCCTATGGATGAAGAAACCCTCTTCTGTACTGCCAATACTGAATACTGAATAATAAATCTCTGTTTAAAGCCTGTAGAACCTCTGTATGAAGCTCTCAACTGTACTGATTCAGCTGATCTTTCATAGCCTCAAAAGCACTCAACACTGAAGAGTTATCGTTCCTCAATGGACAAATTGTTCAAACCCTGGTCACAGGGGAATGCACAGGAAAAATAGCACAAGGCAAAGTGAAATTGTCAAAAGATGAGTTTCTATTGCCAAAGATTGCTGTATACCCAAATGGCACACATTTCAAGAAAATACGCCCTTTTGCAATCATTCAAATCTTTTAATATTTAATTTAGTCTTTTCAATAGTCAAGACTTAATAATTGAGCGCACTTTTAATATTGTAAGTCATTAAAATATTAAATCACCTTTTAGAATATTTTAAGTGATATAAAAATGTATTAAAGTCGATGTGACATTAATAAAAGGCATTAAGTTAAATAATTAACTCAATCACTTAAAAATTCATAACTCGCTCAAAACTCAGAATATTCCTGTGCCGTCAAAAGATGTGGACTCCTGAAATGCCAACGCCTGCTGTGAACCAGTCACTGGGCTCTGAAAACCAGAACGATCAAACTCTCCAGAAAGTACCACTGACCCTCTAACCAATCTGGCTAGCCCACAAGGGTCCAAAAAAGGGCTAACACACTGTTCCCGAGAACTGTCTAACGAGGGGACATCACAGTCCGCCCTCCATGAATTTGCTTGTCCACAAGCAAACTCAAAGCCGGATGTTGAAGAATACTGTCACTCTCCCAAGTAGCATCCTCTGCCGGTAGATCCCTCCACTTAACCAAGTATTCCCTGATAACCCACCTCCGAAGATGACGCTCTCTGGAGTCCAAAATGGCCTCAAGTATCAAAACCAATTTCCCCTCATCATCCAGGGGTGGCAAATCAATAGAAGGAATTACGTGTTGTCCCAACGCCTTTTTGAGGTGCGACACATGGAACACGTTGTGAACCCTACTGTCCACCGGAAGATCTAACTCATAAGCCACTTCACCAATACGTCTGACAACTCTGAAAGGTCCATAGTATCGTGGCTTAAGTTTCTCAGAGCCCTTCTTACGAAGGGTGGACTGCCTATAAGGCTCAAGCATCAGGTACACCAAATCATCGATCTCGAAAGACCGCTCTACTCGTTTCTGATTAGCATATTGCTTCTGCTGATTTTGGGCTTTCTGTATATTCTCTCTGAGTGCCCTCATAATATCCTGGTTCTCCTGCAATAAATCACAAGCACTAGGAACTCTACTGTCACTCAGCAATAAGTCTAGAAAGCTCGGAGCATCATATCCATATAATGCTCGGTAAGGTGTCATCTGGATGCTCATGTGATGGGTGGTATTGTAGCAATACTCACAAAGGTATAACCACCTCACCCATGCCTTCTGCTGCCCTGAACTATAATTTCGCAAGTACCCTTCCACCCATTTGTTGACGATCTCAGTCTGCCCATCTGTCTGGGGGTGGTAGCTGGTACTCGGGGTGAGCTCTGTCCCGCAAAGTTTGAATAACTCCTGCCAGAAGTTACTCATAAACCTGCTGTCACCATTGACTATCTGGTAAAGCAAATAGCGAGCTGAATACTCACCGGAAGAACAAATCATACAGGTGCAGTGTGTGTAGTAGTGATGCGAAGAAGTGTACCATTTGTTCAATCGATCTACCACCGAAAATCTTGTCCTTCCTGACCTTTTGGCTTGGTGACAAAGTCCATGGACAAACAATCCCACTTCCTCTCGAGGGAATGAGCTGACTGGAGTAAACACAGGTATGTGTGCTCTTGCTTGTTCTGGCGAATGAAACAAGACATTCCACGACATCTTGAGAACGGCGAGACCCAAGAGAATCTCTCCTATGCACGCCTATAGGTCTTAAAATGCCAGGGATGTCTGCCATGGGTGAATCATGGAATAGAGCCTCAATGCCGTCATTTGGAACACGGGACAAATAAAATCCTCCCTTTAGCCAGATCTTCAGGTCTACAAGTGAATACGCAATCATCCTGCAATGTTTGATCCATCTACCCTATGCTAGAAGCCATGGGTCATAGCATGCTACGCTGCTATCGGATGCTCCAGGTCCTCACGAAACCCGGTAATGAGAGCTTTCAGAGTGAGGATGGCCGAAGCATCGACAACCCATTACGAGTGCCTTGACGCAGGAGATGTCTCAAAATCATGGGGCTGAAGCTTGCTGACCATTTTGTTACGCCTTTAGTTAAGATCTCGCTGCCCGAAATGCTTGAGACTATTGGCGATCGGTTTCTTGAACAACTACCAATCAAGTACTCCACTGAATTTGGCCATGGCATGCAAGATGGCCAACATTTCCTTATCATAGATACTGAAGCTCCGTTCAGGACCTCTTAACTTCCTGCTCTCGAAAGCTATCGGGTGTCGATCCTGCATGATAACTGCACCAATACCCTCACCACTGGCATCGCAATGTAACTCAAAGGGTTTAGTGAAGTCCGGTAAAGCCAAAACAGGACACGAAGTCATGAGAAGTTTGAACTTCTCAAAGCACGCTTGTGCTAGTGGAGTCCACTCAAAAGCACCTTTCTTAGTCAAATCGGTTAGTAAGCGCTGACATCTTGCTTTGAGAACTCCCACTAACTTCAGCAGAGCGATAGAAGGCACCGCAATCTACAAACCAGCAGAGAACATGTCCAAAGGGAATTCTACCGGTGTAGGTAATCGATGATGGCTCGAACTTTCTCTGGATCCATGCTGGCTCCTGCACCACTGATGATGTGTCCCAGATATAAAAGCTCTGCCATGCCTAAAGCACACTTGGACTCCTTGGCGTACAAGGACTCCCTGTCAAGTATACTCAGTACCTCATCCAAGTGAACCATGTGTTCCTCCCATGATTTGCTATAAACCAAGATATCGTCGAAGAACACCAATACAAATTTCCTCAAGTGAGGATGGAAAACCCTGTTCATTGTAGACTGAAACGTGGCTGGAGCATTGGTTAAACCGAATGGCATAACCAAGAAATCATAGTGTCCACAGTGACATCTGAACACAGTTTTCTCTATGTCCTCCTCTCGGACTCTAATCTGATGATACCTTGTCCTCAAATCAATCTTCGAGAAGTAGCAAGCCCCATGAAGCTCGTCTATCAACTCATCTATCCGTGGAATAGGATACATGTGCTTTATTGTCTTCCTGTTGAGCATTCTGTAGTCAATACACATCCTGAGTGTACCATCCTTTTTCTTCACCAAAACAACTGATGAAGCAAAGGGTGACTTACTCGGCCTAATGTGCCCCATAGCTAAAAGCTCCTTAATAGTTTTCTCAATCTCATCTTTTAAACGCTTGGGGTGCCGGTAAGGAGTAATCATAATCGGTTTCGTGCCCTCATCCAGCTCTATAATATGCTCAATACCTCTATCAGGAGGTCTGCCTGGTGGAATTGCACTGAAAACCTTTGCATGTTTGATTCGAAGTTCCTGCACATCTGGATGGTAAGAAGAAGCTTGCTGCTCCAACTGTGAAGGCATTAGCTTGCACTCAGCAGCCCACTCTACCATATCATTACGAATCAAACGTTCCATTCTCCGGAGTGAAATTTCTCTAAGGTTGCTGTCCTTGATGGCTTTTAGAATATGATTTGTGCCATCAATGCTAAATTTCATCTCCATGTCACGCAAATTAAGTGTGAACTCACCTATTGCATGAAGCCACTTCATGCCAAGAACTATATCCGTTCCTCCCATATTCACCACATAAAAATCTGCCTTGAACTCAAAATTGTTGGGAAACTTCAAAACCGTCGGGGAGTAGCATCATCGCCGGTTAGAGGTATATCCATCGCAACCTTTACAAGTATGCTTAGCTTCAAATTCATGTTGAATTTGAATTCCAGTTTCTCCACTAATCGATGAAGTTGTGGGTTGCACGTATCTGAAGAATGTAGACCCTTTGACCAGCTAGGATCCCCGCGGAGTCTAAAGAACCCCCTCTTTACGCTGGCTGGACATATGCCAAAACCTCCTTTGAATACGTTTCTCCAACAATTTACTCATTTTGACTCTTCTCATCACGTATCATAAGTGGAGCTTCCTGGCGGTCAGAGAAAAATCGATCCAGCAACTACTCCTCAAACCACTCCATGTGCTTGTTTTGCCCTTTAGGTTTGAGGGGGCAGTCATGATTAAAGTCATACGGACCTTTGCAGTAAAAACAAAGTTTTCTTCTTCGTAAATCATTCATTGTTTCTCGATCTAAAGGGGTTGCAAATTTCTTCTTTTGATCTGCATTATCAGCCTTCTTTGGATCTGATTTATTCTCCGTGTATGAGGTAGTAGGCTTCGAGCCAAATGGCTTACGAGGTGTAGAGAGCTCCATGCTGCGAGCTTTCCTCATGGCCTCCTGTAAAGTAGGTGGATCAAATGCTTTTATCCAACCTTTCATGGGCTCGAAAAGACCCTCAATGAACAATATAATCAGCCTTCTTTCTGAGATTCCTGTCACCATCACAGATAGTCTTTGGAACTCTCCAATGTACGATTCCAAGCTACCTAATTGTTTCAGTTGTGCCAAATCTCTGAAGAATAGCTCAGGATCACGTCTATCAAATCTCTCAACCAGTTTATCAGTAAACTCCTGGTACGAGGTAATCCTGTCATGGTGAAGAGTAGCCATACCATGAATCCACCAGTCATGTGCCACGCCATCAAGGTGAAGTGCTGCAAATCGAATGGCATCTTCCTCAGGCATGGGGCGTAGTGTCAAGAATGTGTCAAGTTTACTAACCCAGGCATGTGCTGTAACTCTACCACTGCCATCATAGTGAACTAAGGTTAGTTTGTTGGTAGCCTGTCTGAGATCATTCTGCTTGTGTCTAGGCCGCCTGTCATTCCTGCTTCTG
Source organism: Sequoia sempervirens (assembly GCA_007258455.2). Taxonomy (NCBI): domain Eukaryota; kingdom Viridiplantae; phylum Streptophyta; class Pinopsida; order Cupressales; family Cupressaceae; genus Sequoia; species Sequoia sempervirens. Next base: position 4,332 of record VDFB02220592.1, on the reverse strand, counting down.
GTGTGTTCTCTCTTCTGGCTCATGAATCTGTCAAAGTTAAGGTGCTCCTTAACTCTCGGTGGCAATGCATCCCACTCATCATGCATAGCCATTATGTTATCTGCAAAATTTATCTCACCACCCTGTTCAACTTCGTCCACTTCCTCAGCATCATCTCTCGTATAAGTAGGACATGTAGCTCTCTCAAAGGTGCGTGTTGGAGCTATGTTTCTCTGAGGCTCTTTGTGAATACAGCTTTAACGATCTAGATCCAGATTCTGAGTTCTATTAATGGACAAATTTTGGACATTCGTGCTGAGTTGTTGAAGAATAGTCGCCACCTGTTCTTGCCCTGCAACCATACCTCTAAGCACGTCTTTAGTTTCTCTGTCCTCATCATCCCAAGGATTCCTATGAGAACTTTCTCCTGCCCTGTTCGCCATATTATCCCAATCTAAATCCTCCTCCTGTTCTTCAAACGGAAATGGTCGGAAAGGATTTTGATCACCTCTCTGATTTCTAGGTCCCCCTCTAGAATAGAACTTGCCAAAACCCTCTTTGTGTGACCTCATAAATTTCTCTCACCCCAGAAGCTGGCAAGATCAGTGCTCTGATACCACTATGATGAGCCCAGCTGGCTCTCAACTCAAAACCCCAATTTTTCTTAAGTCTTTAAGTGTTATTTAGTTTTTTAGAGAAAATTTGATAGACAGAAGAGAAGGGGCGCACATCATAAATGCTCATAAAATGTGAATTTGCACTAATTTCTTCAAAAAGGAAGTATAGAAGATATTATTTAACTTCAACAAATAGATTAAGAATGATAAACATACCGAAATATCTCCATATTATTTAATTAAAGAAATAAGCCAGTTTGACAGCCGGAAATGAAGAAATCAAGCAAATAAGCTCGCCCAAGCTCCAGATCTAACTTCTCCCACTCAGAAATGAGATACAATGGCCTAGTAGTAGTAGACGCCAAGGTAGAAGCACAAAAAAGAGCAAAAAGGAAGGGCGTGCTTTCAACTTCCTTCAACACCTTCCGCATCAGCACAAATCTCAAATGCAAATGCCAAGAAGAAGGTGATAGTATGTGATGTCCCCTCGCTAGACAGCTTCCTGAACAAGCAGGTTAGGCCCCTTGCTGGACCTCAGGGCTAGCCAGATTGGTTAGAGGGTCGGTACCTTCCCGAGAGTTTGATCGTTGGTTTCTGCAGCCCAGCGACTGTTCACAGCGCTACATTTCAGAGTCCACGTAGCCTTTCCTGACGCACACAGATATTCTCGAAGCCTTGAGCAAGTTATGGAATTTAAGTGATTAAGCACTATTTAACTTAATGCTTTTTTTATTAAAGTCACATCGACTTTAATATATTTTATATCACTTAAAATGTTCAAAAGGGAGATTTAATATTTTAATGACTTAAAATATTAAAAAGTGCGCTCAAGTATTAAGTCTTAACTATTGAAAAGACTTAATTAAATATTAAAAGATTTTAATGATTGAAAAAGGGCGTATTTCTTGAAATGCATGCCATTTGGGTATAAAGCATTTCTCTGGCAATAGAAACTCATCTTTGACAATTTCACTTTGCCTTGTGCTATTTTCTCCTGTGCATTCTCCTGTGACCAGGGTTTGAACATTTTGTCCATTGAGGAACGATAACTCTTCAGTGTTGAGTGCTTTTGAGGCTGTGAAAGATCAGCTGAATCAGTACAGTTGAGAGCTTCACACAGAGGTTCTACAGATACAGACAGAGGTTTTATATATTCAGATTGCTTGTTGTTTGCAAATAAATGAGGGTTTCTACTGGTGGCGCATCCTTCTTCAGAGTCAGAGGTTTCCAGCAGAGATTCCTTGCCTTCTTTTCTTAGCCGTACGGCCTACCTTGGATAGTGTGCCTTAGAGAGGCGTGTGAAGGGTTAGGCTGAAACGCCTCCCTTTTGTGTGATTTTTGTCTTCTATCATTGGCGCCCAGCAATTTCAGAGGATTGTATCCAGTTTCGTGGCAGGAGAAATCACATCTGGAGATTTGGCGTGCTTATATGCTTGATTTCACCATTTCCGGCTGTCAAACTGGCAAATTCTTTAATTAAATAATCTGGAGCTATTCTGGTATGTGTATCATTTGCATTCTATTTGTCTCAATAAAATAATGCAATCTACACTCTCTTTCTGAAGCAAATAGTATTAATTTTCATTTTATGAGCAATTATGATGTGCACCCCTTCTCTTCTGTCTATCAAACATTCTCTAAAAAATTAAATAACACATAAAGACTTAAGAAAAATAAGGGTTTTGAGTTGAGAGCCAGCAGGGCTCATCACAGTGTTAAGAAAAATAAGGGTTTTAAGTTGAGAGCCAGCAGGGCTCATCACAGTGGTATCAGAGCTCTTATTCTGCCAGCTTGTGAGGTTAGAGAAATTTATGAAGTCACACAAAGAGGGTTTTGGCAAATTCTATTCCAGAGGGGGTCCTAGAAATCAAAGAGGTGATCAAAATCCTTTCCCACCATTTCCGTTTGCAGATCAGGAGGAGGAATTAGATTGGGATAATATGGCGAACAGGGCAGGAGAAAGTTCTCACAGGAATCCTTGGGATGATGAGGACAGAGAAGCTAAAGACGTGCTCAGAGGTATGGTTGCAGGGCAAGAACAAGTGGCAACTATTCTTCAGCAACTTAGCACGAATGTTCAAAATTTGACCATTAATAGAACTCAGAATCTGGATCAAGATCGTGAAGGCAGTATCCATAGAGAGCCTCAGAGAGTCATAGCTCCAGCACGTACCTATGAGAGAGCTACTTGTCCTACGTTCACCAGAGATGATGCTGAGGAAGTGGACGAAGTTGAACAGGGTGGAGAGATTAATTTTGCAGATAACATTATGGCTATGCATGATGAGTGGGATAATTTGCCACCGAGGGTTAAGGAGCACCTTAACTTCGACAGATTCATGAGCCAGAAGAGAGAACACACCAGGAGCAGGAATGACAGGCGGCCTAGACACAAGCAGAATGATCTCAGACAGGCTACCAACAAACTAACCTTAGTTCACTATGATGGCAGTGGTAGAGTTACAGCACGTGCCTGGGTTAGTAAACTTGATACATTCTTGACACTACGCCCCATGCTAGAGGAGGATGCCATTCGTTTTGCAGCACTTCACCTTGATGGCGTGGCACATGACTGGTGGATTCATGGTATGACTACTCTTCATCATGACAGGATTACCTCGTACCAGGAGTTTACTGATAGACTGGTAGAGAGATTTGACAGAAGGGATCCTGAGCTCTTCTTCAGAGATTTGGCACAACTGAAACAGTTAGGTAGCTTGGAATCATACATTGGTGAATTCCAAAGACTATCTGTGATGGTGACAGGAATCTCAGAAAGAAGGCTGATCATATTGTTCATTGAGGGTCTTTTCTAGCCCATGAAAGGTTGGATAAAAGCATTTGATCCACCTACTTTACAGGAGGCTATGAGGAAAGCTCGCAGCATGGAGCTATCTACACCTCGTAAGCCATTTGGCTCGAAGCCTACTACCTCATACACGGAGAATAAATCAGATCCAAAGAAGGCTGATAATGCAGATCAAAAGAAGAAATTTACAGCTCCTTTAGATCGAGAAACCATGAATGATTTACGAAGAAGAAAACTCTGTTTTTACTGTAAAGGTCCGTATGACTTTAATCATGACTGCCCCCTCAAACCTAAAGGGCAAAACAAGCACATGGAGTGGTTTTATGAGGGAGAAGCGTTGACTGATTTTTCTGATCAGCAAGCTCCAATCTATGATATAGATGGAGAAGAGTCAGAAAATGAGGTAGAAATTGTAGTAGAAACAGAACTTAAGGAGGCTCATATGTCTAGCATGCAGAGAGGGTTTTTTCAGACTCCGTGGGATCCTAGCTGGTCAAAGGGTCATATCCCTTCTAGATACAGGTGCAACCCACAACTTCATCGATTCACGGTTAGTGGAGAAACGGGGAATTCAAACTCAGCAGTTTGAAGGCATACGTGTGAAGGTTGCAGATGGAAACACTCTCAACTGTGAGAGGATGATACCTGACTTGCCTTTGAAACTTAACAATTTTGAGTTCAAGGCAGATTTTTATGTTGTAAACATGGGAGGAACGGATATAGTTCTTGGCATGAAGTGGCTTCATGCAATAGGAGAGTTCACGCTTAACTTGTGTGACATGGAGATGAAATTCAGCATTGATGGCACAAATCATATTCTAAAAGCCATCAAGGACAGCAACTTAGAGAAATTTCAATTCCTCGAGAATGGAACGCTTCATTGGTAATGATATAGAGTACATCGAAAGTGCAAAGCCAAATGCCTTC